>JAVTVY010002297.1:0-36248 GCA_036873755.1 Hanleya hanleyi
CATGTGACTCAGCAACACCCCCTGTTGCAAATCTACCGTACGGACAAACAGGACTGCATCTTCAATGATGATCTTGGACTCGAGAGCTTCCGCCCCACCGGCCATTAAGGCAAACAAAGGTGAGGCACGGATCAACCTGATCTTGATGGTTACACCGTTCATCATGTAGCGATCTTGCATGAACAGATCGGCGTGCAGTCGTCCCATCATATCGATGGACTTGCTTTCGCTTGCTAATCTTTTGCGTCTGGCGTACCCAGTATTGCCAGGGAGTAGATAGTTGTGGTATCCGGGTGTATCCCTGTGGTACAGCTCAGCTTGTAAGTGTGATAGTTTGGCATCACTGCCGTACGACAACAGCGTCTCCAGGTAGGCTCGATACGGATAGGTATTGGTGGACGTACTGATGAGTCTATCGTTCAGACTGATATCCACCTGTTGGAACAAGGAGTGCAGCCAAAGATTCACCGGGCTTACATTTGTATCGGCCGCTAGGTTCGTCCCATCCCTGTTCGTTATTTTAGCTTTGACGTACAAGTAGGAGTTGGCTAAATCCAGGTAGGCCGTATCATTGTTTTGAATGGAAAATTCTACGGGTCCCACGCCCGTCAGGCTAGCCAGGGGTCGATGTTCTACCCAACGTCCTTCGGCTACACTGGTTTGAGTGGGTGGAATAGTCCACAAATCCAATTCACTGTTGGTAGACGGACATGACTCGGAGTGAATGAAGGCCATTATGCGAAGATGTCTCTCCTACTACTATTACGTCTCTTCTTCTTCTTCTTCTTCTTCTGGGGTGTGCGTCGTCGGTGGGTGGGCCGTCGACTGACTCTTCGCGGTGTCAGTCTTTGTCTTTTAAGGGCTTTGGCCAGCAACACACCCCCGGCTTCTTTAGCCCGGCGTTTGAAGGCTTGTCGGGGTGCTGTGCCTTCCATCACATCCTCGGCCATGCGCAATCCACTTTGTACGCTTGTTTCCCTACCGTTTTCACACCCCGTGTCACCATGGGCAGGAATGTTTTGACGATACTCCCCAGTATGTTTCCCAATCCATGTCCACGTTGCATGCGTGCCCCACTAAACATGGACATGCCGCCTCCCGTTTGTTTTTTGTAGTAGTCGGCATAGCTGGGCGTATGGCACTCGTAAGGGACGTACATTATTATACGAAGTGAGGAGAACGGGTTTGTCGGAAAGCAAGTGTCAGCACCACTTTTCCTCGCTCGAATGGGATCGGCCGTCCCGTGTCATCTCTTATATCCACCGTGATCGTGTCGATATCGGTATGGCGTACGGGCAGGAACATGATAGGGTTGAAACTGTGGGTGACTTGTTCGCCATACGTCTTGCTAATGGGCACCACTCGTAACAGAGGTGTGTTCATATCACCCACAATATGGCTGTCCACGGCGTCCGAGTAGACGTACAGTGCGTACAGGCCTTCTTTCATATCCATCAAATGGGAACCGTACTCATTGGTCGGACCCTTCATGACGACGTGGTGAGACAGCCGTAACATTTCCTGTAGTCTAGAACTGAGTTTCGCGCTCACGAGCGGGGACAGCCGGATAAAGCTCTTTTCGTTGTGTGCGTTGACCTCGAAGCACAGGTTATTCTTCAAGCGCATGGATAACAGGGGTGATGCAACATTCGTGAACGTCAGTAGAGCCTTGTACGTCATCAAGGCATTCAGAGCCTGTACGAACTTCTGCGGTGTATCGTATTGGCCTGCGGGGAGCGTCAGTCTGTAGATTTTTTCTTCGTAGACCACTTCGTACCATATTTCTCCGTGTTTTACGTTGTACCATGAGTAAGGGTATTGAATCTCCACCAGTCCACATTCCCAGCGTCCCGATAAATGTAACGGTTGAGGTAATTGCGTGACATACTTGGTCAAGGTGTTGTCAGGAAACACGTCGAGTGAGCTATTACTGGGCAACGTCAGGTAAAACATGATGACAACTGATGTGGTTGTGGCTTCTGCACCGGTTTTTTATAGTATTATTAGTAGGGTTCCCAGTGACTGGCCTTGGAGGCGGCGGCCACTCGGCGTTGTGGCAGTGATTTGAAACGTCCAAAGCGTCGTGCTGGTGTTTTGGGTGGTGACATCAGCTCCCAAGAGGGTGTTGGTGGTGGTGGTGATGGTGGTGCTGAGGGTGGGGTGTTCGATTGCTCCATAAAGGCCCAACGGTTAGGATTGCCTACCAATTCTTGTGGGATGTGCGTGTCTTTTAAGCCTTCAGCAAACACTTTCCAGCCCGGGGGGTTCGAATGTTTGCGTGCCCGTACCATATCGTTGATCAAATCGGTGATATGAGACCCCGGTACCACTTTGTTTCGAATCAGTAGATTTCCTTCCGCATTCCAACTCATATCGGCATGCTGTTTCACCCGGTCCAACAATAAACGGGCCCGCGTCTTGTAGGCTTTAGGCACACTGCTCAACACTTCTTCTTCCAGCTGAGGTGATGGAGCAGCCCCTGTTGTAGTTGTGGGTAGTGGTGTGGGTAGTGGTGGTGGTGGTGGTGTAGTATTAGTACTACTTGCTACGCCTCTATATTGATCCATAAACGTCTGGTACCGGTTCAGTGTATGATGGTAGCGTTGAATTTTCTCGTGATCGGAGAGGCCACGTTGTTGCAGTATAGTATTCATTTCTTCATCCAGAGATTGGAGTTGTTGCACGGTGGCCGGCACGGGATAGGGCGATTGTAAACTCTGTAACAATCGCGGTTCGACCAGCATCATTTTTTTCGTATGTTCCATGTTAGCGTCCTCCTCCTCCTCCCAAGATGGAGCCGAGTAATGGCCCCAGTACACCAACGGCTAAGGGAGCGAGGAGTGCACCGAGAAATCCACCGCGCTGTAACACCTGTTTCTTTTTCTTCAAACTCTCCGTCTTCTTGACTAACGTTCTGAGACCTGCCTTGTGCCGTTGCAAGTGCCCCTTCTGTACAGCACTGAGGGGAACATTGCCTTTTAACACATTATGGGCCACTTCACACAAACACCGTACCAATTCGGGCTCCGCGCCGCGCACCAGGGCCCGGCCCACCTCCGGTGGCGCGCTGCGGAGTACGCGGAGCGCGGGCGCGTGTCTGCGTATCCGTGCCGACATGATGAGTGATGGCTAGAGTGGCTTGTCTTCTTCTTTTATTTTTTTTTTTTATTTGGGAGTGTACACCGTCTGTATCTCGTCGGGAAAAATGTGAGTACGCAATCGAAGGGTAGAGGGCGTGTCTTGTTTCAAGTCGATGAGTAGATAGCCGTGAGCGGGTTGGGTGGCATCTTCAAAGGCTTCTCGTACAAAGGCCGTGTTTTTAGGGTACATCTGTTGGGCCAGATGGGTAATTTGCGAGGCGTCTCTGGGGTTTTTGAATAACACCACATACTGAGCATTCAAACTAATGTTCCGGTGCTCTTTGTTCTTACTGAAGAGATTCTGCACGATGTAGATAATGCTCAACCGACGATGATGGCTGCCTTTGGTAAAGAGACGGGTGATTCGACTGTCCGTTTCCGTCATGAGATCGTCCACCACTACCAACGTGTCTTGGGGTGTATCCTCAGGGGGTAAGCCTTCCACTAAGGTGAGTCCCGGGACACGGGCCAGTGCCTCGTACGCGGGTTGCCAAGCTCCATAACACCACAGGATGCCAGCTACAGGCGGTGAAATCAGGGCTGCCCTGTGTTCGATGAGGCGTTGAACGAAGTGTGTTTTTCCCGAGGCTGTCGGTCCAGCGATGAGACACGTGAAAGGATGCTGCCATCGAGGATCCATAGTTTTTTTTTTTTTCTTATTTGGTGATTTGCGCTTGCCGATTAGAAGCCCACCAGCGTTCTCGTGGATCCCACCGGGGATCGTAGTCCAATGGGTACCGTTGTGGGTACCGTTGCCGTGGTAAACGTGATTCACCGGAGCCCAGGTGAATCGTGTTGGTAGGTGTGGGGGTGATGGTGTAGTGGAAACGTTCGAATCGGTGAGTAGATACGGCACCGGTAGGCTGATGGCGGTGGTGAGGTTGAGTAGTACGCTTAGACGGTGGTGTGGTAGGGCTGAGTGTGGTGATGATAGGTTCCGTCGTCGTCGTCGTCTCAGGGGTTGATACGGCAGGCTGACGGTCAGGTGGTGGAGGTGTACGCTTAAAAAACGGTGTGGTAGGGGCAGGCTGGCGGTGAGGTCGAGGAGTACGCTTAAAAAACGGCGATGTAGGAGGACGAGTCGTCGTGGTCGTGGTGAGGTTGGTGATCGTGGTAGTACTGTTGGGTAATTGCACTTGACGTTCAGGCACCGGTGGAGCAGCACTTGGACGACTGAGTGTTGAAAAACAGGATATCAGGTAGGACAAATCGTAGAACACACCTCCAAATAAGGTACCCAGAAGCACTACTGCACACAACAGCGTACCGACTTGGCCTTTTCGAGTCTGTAACATTAAGGGTAGACGTTCACGCTCCATGGTATCCCCATCTACACTGAGGGAGGCTGGTGATGTGCGGTAGAATTTATAGACGTTTCATGTCACGGCCGGATACCCAGGAATTAAACGAATTGGGCCACCCTTGCCATTTGACGAAATGATAGGGGATTCCCCGTCGACGTTCCGTTTCCAAAATCTTTTCCACCGTGTAGTAATCTTTCCGTGTTTTCACCACCGGTTGTAATTCGGCTTCATAAAACGTGCCTTGCAGTGTTTCGCCATGTAAATCTTCCAGTTGATAGACGTGTGGCTGTCGAGGTTTATGGCGAACAATGACAAAGTGCTCGTCACTCCAGTTGGGCAAATAACTTTTCTCAAATTGTCCTTTCACTTTACTCACGCGTACCACATCTCCACGTTTGTAACGGGGTGACGTGCGTGATGATGATGATGATGGCTGCTGGTACAGCGTACGGCGCACTTGATGTTCGTTGCCTTTTGTCACATCGAGGGGGGCTCGCTGGATACTGCGATGATAGGCTCGATTGTACCCTTTCACCAGTTGCGGTAGTACATCGAGGTAGCGTCGAGTGTTTTTGGCGGTAAAATACTTATACATTCGCCCTTTGAAGGTGCGATTGAATCGTTCCACCACAGAGGCTTTGGTCTCGTTATACGTATGGAAGAAAAATACTTTCTGTTTCTTAAGAAAGGCTTGAAAGGGTCGGTTGAGAAATTCTGTGCCTTCATCCGTTTGCAAATACAGGGGTTTGCGTCCCGTCTTGAAAATCTGCTGGAATGCCCGTATCAAATTCTCTCCTGTTTTGGTACGAACGGGTAGTACCCAGGCGTACTTGGATAAAATATCGATACAGGTCAACATGTACCGATATCCATCATTGTGGGAAGCAAATCGACTCATATCCACCAAATCCGCTTGCCATTGTGCGTCTACACCTCCGACGATCACTCGGTTACGGCGAAAATGTCGTCGAGCTGCTCGATGTAAACTATACGTGTCTTGCGTTTTTAACCAGTCTCGTACTTCAGTTCGATTAATGCCTTGCGAATGGGCAGCTCGAGCCAACGCCGCCACAGCGCTATAAGCGGCTGGACTGCTAGGATTGTAATATAAATCGGTTAACACCTTGTTGACAGTGGTACGCCACGTGGATTCCGATCGACTACCCCTTTTTTTGTTTTTTCGAGGCGCCATACTGGAGGTTGTGGTGTGTTGACTTTCTCAGGGAACACTGACACTCTAGTCCTCTGTGCACCCTATACATAGTACTTCATCCACTTTGGGGATTTACTTTTTTTTCCAAGGCCTAGCATACATGTATGTTATTTCAATACATGCAATGATTTAACATAGGAACGGCTACTCGCCTCTATATTCTATAGTATTATTACCAATCTGCAAAAATCTCAGGATTGTAAATTAACCCAGGAAGGGTGGTGGCGCGCGGACGTCGGCGTAAACATTTGAGTACTCTCCACGCGATCATTTAACATGGAAATTGGCTAGTGTGAGAATGTACCAAATGAAGGGGATTCTGGCGTAAGTGAGAGAGACTGTATATCATGGATACTCTTTTTTTTCACGCGGCCCTTCTCAGGGGCAAACCTCCAATGTTATTTCAATACATGCAATCATTTAACATAGGAACAGATACTCGCCTCTATATTCTTATCCATCAGTATATTTCCAATCTGCAAAAATCTCAGGATTGTAAATTAACCCAGGAAGGGTGGTCGCGCGGACGTCGGCGTAAACATTTGGGTACTTTCCACGCAATCATTGAACATGGAAATTGGCTAGTGTGAGAATGTACCAAATCAAGGGATTCTGGCGTAATTGAGAGAGACTGTATATCATGGATACTCTTTTTTTTTTTTTTTTTTTTTTTTCACGCGGCCCTTCTCAGGGGCAAACCTCCAATGTTATTTCAATACATGCAATCATTTAACATAGGAACAGATACTCGCCTCTATATTCTTATCCATCAGTATATTACCAATCTGCAAAAATCTCAGGATTGTAAATTAACCCAGGAAGGGTGGTCGCGCGGACGTCGGCGTAAACATTTTGGTACTCTCCACGCAATCATTTAACATGGAAATTGGCCAGTGTGAGAATGTACCAAAATCAAGGGATTCTGGCGTAAGTTAGAGACTATATATTCATGAGAACATGATGCATGCACGCCACGCGGCCCTTCTCAGGGTCAAACCTCCAATGTTATTTCAATACGTGCAATCATTTAACATAGGAACGGATACTGGCCTCTATATTCTGATATAGTATTATTACCAATCTGCAAAAATCTGAGGATTGTAAATTAACCCAGGAAGGGTGGTCGCGCGGACGTCGGTGTAAACATTTGGGTACACCCACCAATCAGCGATGCGGTGTCACTCTGATGCTATTAATACACACAATGATTTTAACATGGGAATTGGCTAGTGCGAATTTTCGTACAAAATGAAGAGATTCTGGCGTAACCCAGGAAGAGTGGGGAGTTGAGATTTTGGCGCCAATTAGAGCCAATGAAATAGAACCAATCAGCCATCATTAAAAAGAACCAATGAAACCCGTAGGCGGTAATTCAAACTACCAATGAAAAACTACTGTATTTTCGTATAAAGCCAGCGGGAAGCGTGCATAGCGTCACTCCAAACACATACTTTGAGAGAGAAACAACGATGTATCACCACGAAAGGAAAGTGAGAATGGTCGCTAAGATGTCTACCACGCGGGGAGCAGCAAAGATGAAGGCCATGAAAGCCAAGAAAATGAGAAGAGAAAAGACCTACTGGATGGAGGCCATGAAGTCGTGGGCCCAAGAAAATATCAACATGACTATCGACAAGTGGGCCCAGCTTCATGGTCTCATTACGGCTGCTCCCCGCGAACTAAACGGAGACGATTTCATCAGTTTCCTGGAAACAGTTCTACGACAACCGGAACACCAAGAAGCAGAGGAGATGCCCCCGCCGGCGGCCCAAATTCTACCTGCCAATTTCTGCCACAACATACCGATAACACCGGAGCCGTCGGCGAGGCGGTATACCCTACAGCCTGCCGGAATTTTTATTCCATTGGAAGAAGAGTGAGAGGAGATTAAACGGCCCTTTTCAGGGCCAACCAACCCCTTTTCAGGGGTCAACCAACGGCCCTTTTCAGGGCCACCCCATTCTTCGAAAGAGGAACTTCTAAACAAGGCACATTGAATTGAAATCCTACAATCTCCTCTCCTCTATATATATTCTATAGTATTATTAGCCATCTGCAACACCAAAAAACAATCCCGGCCCCTCAACGGCCCTTTTCAGGGCCATCTCCTTACTTGAAACATAGACACAGTGAACGGATTGTAAAAAATTAACCCAGGAAGGGTGGTGGCGCGCGGACGTCGGCGTAAACATTTTAGGTACTCTCCACATCGACTATCGACTCTATTAATAGACGCAATCATTTAACATGGGGATTTGCTAGTGTGAATTTTCGTGTCAAATCAATGGGATTCTGGCATACATGTGCATTAAATACAGTGCACGCGGCCCTTTTCAGGGACAAACCTCCAATGTTATTTCAATACATGCAATGATTTAACATAGGAACGGGTACTCGCCTCTATATTCTATATATAGTATTATTACCAATCTGCAAAATCTCAGGATTGTAAATTAACCCAGGAAGGGTGGTCACGCGGACGTCGGCGTAAACATTTTGGTACTCTCCACGCACTCATTTAACCTGGAAATTGGCTAGTGTGAGAATGTACCAAATCAAGGGGATTCTGGTCAACACTCGTTTCAGGGCCAACCTAATCTTTTGAGGGCCAACCTCAATGTTATTTCAATACGTGCAATGATTTAACATAGGAACAGATACTCGCCTCTATATTCTGATATAGTATTATTACCAATCTGCAAAATCTCAGGATTGTAAATTAACCAAGGAAGGGTGGTCGCGCGGACGTCGGTGTAAACATTTTGGTACACCCACCAATCAGCGATGCGATGTCACTTTGATGCTATTAATAGACACAATCATTTAACATGGGAGTTGGTTAGTGTGAATTTTCGTGTCAAATCAAGGGATTCTGGCATACATGTGCATTAAATACAGTGCACGCCACTCTTTTTAGGGGCAATTCTAATGGTATAAACATAGGAATGGATTTTTTAACATGGAAAAAATTCATGTGTTATTTTTTTACCTATTGTTACCTTTAGGTGTGTGCATGTGCAGGAGTTGGGTGTTTTTTTATTTTTTGTGCTGAGTTAGAAGTCCCTCTTTCGGAGGAATGGTTGGCCCTGAAAAGGGCCTTTGGAGATGTAAGGGTTTACATCATTGGGGAGAAATTTATCCGCCGCCGGGTACACACGGGACAATCCATGGTGACAAAAATACACTCTAGGGGTGTATCATTGAACATAGGGTCGTCTGTTGGGTGGGTCTGTGTGGCGTCCATACAGCGTAGACACAGGGCTTGGTGGCCGCAGGGAAATATTGCATATTTTGCAAAACGTGTAGCGCATTGTACACAGCGTAAAAACCGGGCTGGTGTCCATTTTACGGGTGGTGCCAGTCTTCTTTTTATGGTAGTAGCGTAGTCATGCAGGTGTTCAATTTCTTGTTTTTGTTGTTCACTCCTTTTTCTTTTTCTTCCTACGCTTTTCTCCTTCCCCTCCCCCTCCTTCTCTTCTGGCTGTATTTTCGTTCCCTGTCCTCCCACGCCTTCTTCTTCTTTTTCTTCTTGTCCTGCTTTTTTTTCTTCCGGATGTACCAACTGATCGGGGACGGGTAGCAGTTGAACTTGGATATCTTCTTCTTGATCATAGTGTTGGAACACATGTTGGAGCATTTGTTGAAACCGTGGACTTTCCAGGGAGGTGACATCATCATCATCATGCTGTAGTACCGGTTCTTCTTGTTGATCTGTAAATAGGGTGGGCTGTAATATATCATCTAGCCATTGGTCCTCTATCGGTGGGTGTTGTGTACTTTCCAGCGCAGTGACATCATGCTGTGGTACGGGAGAGTGTTGTTCATCTGGGGGCTGTAATATATCATCCAGCCATTTTGTGTTCTGCATCGGTGAGAGTGATAGGTCACTATCACTCAGCAACTCTTTTATCACTGCATCAATATCCATTATTTCAGACATCATGTAATTGTGAATGAACAAGATAAAAAAAACACTGCTATTTATACCGTACAGCGCGCGGACGTCAGCGAAATGGTGGATCCAAACCTGGACGCTGCAAGAAATTTTGTGTTTCTTTGACAATTTTAATCGCGTGCGATTTTGCAATAAATGCCAGGTCAGTATAAAAAATTATTTCAAATTGAACGGGGGCAACTCAGGGATGTAGCATTTAAAAAATTAAGAAAATTAGCAGTAGACTAAGCCACTATTTTAATGATTTCATCCATTTTAGACGCGTAACACAAAAAAAATTAACCCAGGAAGGGTGGTTGCGCGTGCAAAATCTCAGGATTGTAAATTAACCCAGGAAGGGTGGTAGCGCGGACGTTGGCGTAAACATTTTGGTACACCCACCAATCAGCGATGCGGTGTAACTGTGATGCTATTAATAGACACAATCATTTATCATAACACTGCATTGCCCCGAACATCTCCGAATCACGCCGCCATGTTAGTTTACAACAGGGCCGACACCCACCGTGTTGATTTACAACATGAGTGCCTAGACATCTATCTCATGTATATATAGCGCGATCAATGTTATTACCATTCATGCACAATAATACATCATGACTACAAGAAGACTAGTATTCGAGGATCCTAGAGACCATAGGGAGGTCATTACACATGAAGAGGATGGCGGTGTCACGATTATTACAAGCCTACAGCGAGTGCATCAACGTCATATTGCCGATACGTTGAGACGCCAAAGTGCACAACAAGACCAAGAGGTGACGGCGGCTATGGATGAAGATAATAATGATGACACGGACGAAGAAGAACTGCCCACCGTAGAGTGGTTAAACTGTAACAAACCACCAGGAAATACAGCGGCTACCCAAACGCCAATTATAACAACACCGGAAACAGAGACGCCAGCTACAACATTACCACCTGAACAACAACAACAACAACAACAACAACAACAACAATGCTCTTGGACCGAGGTAACCCGTCTCAACGATCAGGTGGCCCGCCTAAACGACCAGGTGACGTTGGCAAACGAACAGATTAACGAAATGAGAGAAGACATGGGTCAAATGGACAGAGTCAAGGTTCAACTACAAAGAGACCTGCATAAAGAACTAAGTAAAGCCAACTGCAGTGTTTGTACAAACGAGGAAACAGAGTACGCCCTATTTCCGTGCGGACATTTATGCGTATGCGAAGAATGCTGGGTGACACTAACGTGTACAGGGGATGAGTGCCACTGCAATGAAACCGACGAACAGCATTTTAAAATAAAGTGTCCCGTCTGCAGGAGGCAGGTGGCCGGAGTGAAGAAAATCTACCGCTCCTAAAAAAACAAGTGTAGTAACACTTTCCAACGGCCCTTTTCAGGGCCACCCCATTGCTTCGAAAGAGAAACTTCTAACTCAGCACAAAAAATATAACATCAGCTCCCCCACTAAATGAACACTAACACGCATTTTTTTAAAAAAAATTTGAAATTTTTTTTATTTAACACAATAGAATGAAACAAACATGTTTTTATCTGAATGTTTTCAACTTGAAAAATATGTTCAATATTTATACAACAACAACAACACTAACACAATAGAATGAACGTATTTACAACAGTGAAACTGGAAATATTGAATTTTAATATAAGTATACGCTATCAATGGCGCTTCAATGAACGTATAGGAATAGAGTAAAATGTGTGAAAATGGTTTCATGAAAATGTTCAATAATTCGTCTTCACCACAGTGAAAAAGTGTTGAATTTTATAATAATACGCTATCAATGGCACTTCAATTAACGTGTAGGAATAAGGTCAATGTGTGAAAATGTTTTTTCATGAAAAGGTTCAATAGTTCCGTTTTCACCACAATGATCAGCGCGTATTAGGGAACGGTACTACTGTCCAGTTACGCAACAAGACTTGCTTGAACTCCTCATCGTTTTTCCGTCCCTGGTGTACATAGATGTAGGTAGTAATCTCTTCACGTGGAATGGTAGGAGGGCAGGCAGCTTCCAATGCCACGGCAATTTGCTCCTCGGTCACAACCTGTAATGCTTCAGTGATCAGCGCGTATGAGGGTACACTAATGTCCATACACGTATGCATTATTATGGGACTGTTGTTGAAACACCCTGCACAGGCTTCCAGACGCAGTTGTCGAACGCGAGGCCTCACCAGAGCCATAACTGTGTCAATGTACTTCAGATAAATAGTGTGAGACACCTGGTAATTCAAAGCTTGACGAATTGCAGCTGTCACACTCTGCAACTTGCGCCACACCGGTATTTTCAAAGTGACACCCTGAGGACAAGGAGCAAGCTGTTGTGTATCGGCCGTCATTTTCCATTTACGGATATGCAGCAGCAGGTCGTCGTTGAAATAACCAACACTCACATAGATGTCTTCACCTAGAGAAAATTTCACTTCGTTACCCGCCTGTTCGCCAATCACCGCATCCACGGCATAATAAACGGTCTCCAGTCTTTGCCAGCACAGCGAAGACAAGGCAATACGCCTAGCGGGTCTGTCCATATAGGCCAGTACATTAAAATGTACTTGTGCGTCTTTCACACTGACAGTCAAATTAGCTGAAAGCTGCCATATATCCGTGTGGGCCGACTCATAGGCCTGCTGGATAATGTTATTAATGGACTGCACAGACATAGGAAGTTGCACCATGTGGTCTTCTTCTTTTTCTTGTTTCCCTGGCTCTTCTTCATTTTGCTCATCCATGGCCTCAGGCACTGGCTGGAGAACGGGTTCAGGTGTTTCTAAAGGGATTTGTCGGGACCGCTTGGCACGTGCACCGCGTTTGGCTGGTACACCACACTCTGGGTGCATGTCCGTACGTTTGGTAGCTGTACGCTGTTCGGTAGTATCCATAACTAAGATACCCTCTTCTACTACAACGGGAATTTCAAGTAGATCAGCCAATTCTACATTTTCCGTCTTCTTCAGTGCATGCACGAACGCTAGAAATGCATAGGGACCACGACGCACTAGAGCATCGAGCAGAGCTTCGTTTTGTCGTGAAGGAGTGTTCTCCGCCATGATATCTTCCACACCCTGTTTCAGCAGTATTTTATCAACCATAAGCACATCACATATTGCCCCCGCATGCCGCATCTCATCAACCAGGCGAACACGGTTCTTTTGAAGGATGACTTTGTCGGCTGAATTCATCTTGACTATGGGCTCAGGCTGGTGAAGAACTGCTACCGTGTAAAAGTCTGGTGAATTTGCACTGGTAAAATGGAAAAAAGTACACGCAGGATCCACAACTCATACAAAGTAGGCAAGCAGAATGACTGGCTGGCTGGACAGGCAGGCAGGCAGGCAGGCAGGCAGGCAAATCAGGTCAGTGGTGAAAAAACTTCCCAAAGTAATCCAATGATTATAACCCATTCACTAAAAATCACCTACTTTTATATGTTTTTCACCCCATTCCCGAACATTCACGAACCAACTCCGACATCTTGCTTTACAACAGGGCCCACAACCACCATTTTCCTTTACAACAGGGACGACAACCGCCATCTTGCTTTACAACAGCACCGACAACCGACATCTTGCTTTCCACCATGCCCGAACAGGCCCGAACACACCCGAACACACACGAACAGCTACGAACCACACCGAACAGTACCGAACATCACCGAACCAAGCCGCCATCTTGCTTTACAACAGGGCCGACACCCACCATCTTGCTTTACAACAGGGACGACACCTCAACCAATCAAATTCAACCTCACACTTACAATTCAACCAATCAAAAGCCTCGTTACAAAACCAACCAGTTGTGACGTCATAGTTACATCCGGGTGGATGGAGGCTTTAACTGCTCACTATACACTACTCATAATCCATCTGTCCGTTTTCCTAGCCAGAGGTGATATGTTGATAACCAACATCATCTCGTAAGAATGATCTATATATAGCTGTCGTAATTAAATGAAAGTATGAGAGTTGATATGATTTATCTCATCACCTACACGTTTAGTTTTTAAAATGATCAAATAGAAGATAACTTCAACTGTGGCTGTTCATTCAGACATTAAAGACACTTTATACGATGTCTTCAAATGAACGGTAGTCAAGTGTAAAATAAAATTGTCTTCCATCTACGCTACCTGTTAGTCTTATCAATACAAGATCTGCCGGGCGTCTGAAAGTGGCAAAACAGAAGAGTTATTGTACCTTTTCCACGAGCAAGATTCAGATACAGTAATGCCTTCAACATGGGCCTCGAGAAAATAACCGTCATAAGTTTGTTTATAGGCAGCGGCAGAAGCTGGCAGGGACCTGAAATATCATTGAACTGTTCTAGAGTGAAAGAAGTCTGAATAAATCATGTTAAAGTCCTTTGAAATAACTTTTTTTCAGCAATTTTCAGTCCGTCCCTATACTTATAATATGCGTGAGACAAAAGTTTACTGGTGGTTCGCATTGCACTATGGGAAGGAAACATGGCGGTTTTTGCTATTTTTAGACGACCGGCAAAACATGTATTGTGCTTTATAGAAATAATACTGCATCACGGGATATCTCACAGTTATAAAGCACTTGATTGGTCAATTCATATTTTCAATTTGAAATGGATAGGGGATATATTACTCAGAACTGTCTCATTGGATAATCGGTCCCCAAACTGCAAGGAGAACACGATGTCGTAGACGGATGGATCACAAGATTTATCCCGCGTTATCCGTCCAAATAATTTCGTGTCAGTGCGGAATTTCGCGAGGACACTTGAAACCGGGAAATCAATAAAACTGATTAACTCATATTAACTACATTACTTTAAATCTTATTATATAAGTTTAATTTGAGGGATATATTAGAACTAAACGCAAAATATTACGGTGGTGATAGCAAATGCCATGGAAATACTGACAAGAAGCTCTTTGGTCAATATTGATGACAGATACTGGTATACTGACAAGAAGCCCTACAGGTCAATATTCTGACTGTATATATCGCTGTATCGCTGTGATTATTTGTATCTCAGCCACGCTTTTAATGTGATTGCTCATTCGGACATCCTGAATGTCACGACCTCTAAACCGTCGAGCTGTACTAGATAAAATATCCAAGAGCAATGATATAATAGCCTCATCAAGTCATCTGATGGAAAGTGATGAACTATGTGACCGTATTATGAAAAAATCAGCCCACACAGAACACAAGTCTGTGAGGCCCGACGCCGGCCAAGCGCTCCATTCTCCACCATTTCAACGACAGTCACAACATACAATCACACTGATTTGTACAGAGGGCAAGCCTCGAGGACGCAACGTCCACCAGCAGTATCTCACCACATCTCGCCAAGATTATTATGCCGAATATACCATTTGTAACAGTGGAAGCAAATATCGATAGATCCGTTGGTAGGGGACAGGACTTGCGCGGATGGTACCATTGTGGCTTTGCTTTTGACAGTGAGCGGAAATGGTGTCCTTCCATATACATATTTGAATTGTCATTTCCTATGATGAAATTTGATAATCCATATTCACACTTTGAATAAGTTTCCCTGAAGGAATTGCCTTATCCCAGTTAGTTTGTTTCGATTGCATCCATTTCTTCTGACAGCTTTCACTAATCAGTAGCCACGGATTAAAGGCAAAACCTAACGGTCAAATGGAATATGTTTTAACCTGGCAATTGAGCCATTGCAGAAAATTAACATTGTTGCATGGAATAATTCACAGTAGTTTCTATGGTATGGGCCAAAAAATGTTGGACAAAATACACACAAACGCTCATATGCAAATAAGACTGGAGATTTCATACGGAATTCAAAACAATAAGTCAAGTCGTTACTTTTCATGTGTACACACTGTCGTAAAATGACTAAACAATTGTTGAAAGTAAAGTTAAACCCTACTAACCCATCAGCTGATTGGGCGAGGAAACATCACGTCTTACTGGCATCGTAGTACATTTTCATTCTTTATTGCTTGTAACTAAATTGTGTGTATACATATATTTTATTCCATATGTGCTAATTCCAGTTGTATGGGGACAGATATACATGTATAGCATGATTGAGCCGAAAAACAGGCGGTATTTTCTCGAAATCGAACTTGGCTGCTGTCAGCTATTCCGCGAGCTATTCATGCATTTAAGTTCATAAAAAGTTAAAATAAAGTTCATAAGAGTACATTGAAGAGTCAGTAGACCCCAACTTACTCGTCATTCGTCAAAACGAATACGATGGATTTTCGTTAAAAATCTAATCATACCGACATTTGGATTATGTCATAAAAAATTTGACAGTAGTCCAAAGGATCATGGTACCTTCATTTTAAATTATATCAAACATATATATTAGAATTTAATCATTTGCAATAAATTATCCGAAATTAAATATATTACATTTGGGTTCAACATTATCTGTTAACTCTACGTCACAGTATTAGAGACAGTTTGTACACTTTTACATGTAACTTGGTACTGCGATAGATTGGAGATAGAATGTCATCCACAGGTCAAACTGAGACAGGTAAGCGTCTAGTCTGTCGTTCGATATTCAGCCGTTCTTCCATTGAAGAATTTCCGCGTCCATAGTCCAAAGAACTAATTCATATACATATAACAGCATTAGTACCAACCAATAATAAAGAAATAATCATAGTATACATAAACATAGGTTTAGCTTCCTGTAAGAGAAAAGCGGTCAAAAGTTTTCAATGCTTCAACAACATAACAATATTTGTTTGATATGAAGGCTGTAGCCAGGTCGCACATTTTTGCAATCGTCAGATCCGACATTCAGTAGCAATCCGTCATCCATGAAGAATTTCCGCATCCATATATGCAAGACCTAATCCATAAGACATTGCCAGTACCAATCTGGACAAGATAATTTCTTGCAGGAGAGAGCCTGTTTGTCCAGCCTGTTTGTCCGGCCTGTTTATCCGGCCTGTTTGTCCGGCCTGTTTATCCGGCCTGTTTGTCCAGCCTGTTTGTCCAGCCTGTTTATCCGGCCTGTTTGTCCGGCCTGTTTTATATCAAACTGTTGCATAATGTATCGGCATGTAGCTACAGAGTAGAACCATCAGTATGTAAATCAAAAGCAACTAAGGGGACAAAACAAGCATTGAAATCTTTTACACATCTCACCAATATTATATATCTTTGGAAAGGGATGGCTTTGGGCAATTCAGTTTAATTATTGATTATTTTTTGAAGAATAAACTGGATTGATCTGAATTTAATTGAAGCACTTTCTTCAAATATACTCTTCTTTTTAAATTGATAACTTAGGAGTTCTGGGTTGTTCTGGTAAAATTTTCAAAATGTGCCAAAGTTTTCCTCATTTCGTCTGTTTTATGTTTGCGACGGATTCAAGAATTTTCTTCAAATAAAATGGGAAGACAAATGATTTTAAACACGAGGGGCAGTTCTTTACTCCGCCATATGTAAAGTATGAATGCTTAATTTGACTACTTTTCGGTTGTGGGTTGATGAGTGAATAGAATTTAAAGTCGCTTTCAATAATATTTCAGCTATATCACGACGGTAAACCTACCAGACTTGTGAGGGGAGAGGCATTATGAACCCCGCCCCCTATCACATATTCTACCCTATCTCCAGAAGGTCAAACAATTGAGAACTGACACTCTCTGACTTTATGGTTTAACTCTATCTGGCTTGGGCTTTCTGGGATGTATCTTGGCCTGTAAGCGTTGGGGGGACCCTAACTAAGGGATCTGAAACGTACCACACCATACCCTTGGGTCAAACTCTACCCGAACATGTAAAAACTTCCAAAATGGCCGCTGTGATGATGTCACAGTGACATCAGTTTCAAAAACGACATTTTTTTTTCGATTTTTCGGTCAGATTTTCCGATTTTTATATTTATGCCATTTCTCCGCAAAATCTGCATGATAAATTAGTAAATATTAATGTGATGTGACATATAAATAGTTTCTGTCCACTTTTCATCGCGATAAAGCAGAAATATGAAGAAATATGACAAAAATCACTTTTCAGGTACCCCACGTGGTCGTCATTTTGAATTTACCCATGATCCTTTGCTCTGGTGGTCATGGAAATAGGTTCCAAATGACCCCAATATGATAAACTATAACGTCACGGAGTTTCAATTCTCCATTTTTGTCGTTCCGGTGATCGCGCAGAAAGTTTGGTAGTGGGGCCATTCCCCCACCCCCGGCCAGGTAGGGTTAATATATTGGGGTCATTTTCAGCATATTTGCATAGTCGCAAAACATAGGATCATGGGCAAATTCAAAATTGCGTCCATGTGGGATACCAGAAAATAACGTTTTCGTCATTTTCCTCGACATTCCTCCTTTTAATGCCTAGGAAAGTGGTCAAAAACTAGGGTTTTTTCACATCAGATTATTATTTGCTAATTTATCATCAATAAAAATCTAACCGAAAAATAACCCCAAAAGGTATTTTATAAAATGGCATCACTGTGACGTCATCAAAGCGGCCATCTTGGAGTTTTTGGCATATTCTGGCAGAGTATGAACCAGGGTTATAGTGTAGTAAATTTCAGTCTCCGGACTCACACGATAAGAAAAATATTTAGGGGAGCTGAAATGCCTCCCCACACCCCCAGGCCTGGACAGGTCTCATATAGCCCAAGCCCAGTCCGATATTCAAATCTTTTTTGTTCGAAAATATTTCCTCATATTCAAATATGGACCTTTTCAAATTAGTCATGCACGTTGGAGGGGATGAGGAATACACCTAGATAACTCGCATTACCCAAATATGTATATATTGAATACCTAGTAAATAAATACGAAAGACTATCAAGTACGAAACGGGCTTGATCGCAGGAGCAAATGGATGCTCCCATCTCATCGCCCACCCTGCAAAACAAACTAAAATGTACTACAAAGTATGAGGAAACAATGAAAATAATAGATAAAAAAATGAAACATCACACATATCAAATCTTTCTCCGTGCGAGTGGTGAGTGGGACTGCGCATTGCACCTTGTAGGAGTAGTAGTGACGCTGGATCTGTCTTGTTGATTTACTACCTCGTCCCATTTACCTCTAAGCTATGCGACATCTGATCTTTATCTCAATATAGTAACTTTCTTGATTTACAACTCATGGTATTGTGTTTGAAGCATTCAGTCATTCTGTGAGTAAATTTATCATTTAACAAGCAGGTAATATTACTAATTATTTGATTATAACCTCGTGCCATCGTTAACTAATTTTTTATCTGTCCTGGTTGACATTTAGAATTGCAAGAAGGGCCACACAGGTAGCCGGCCGCTAGCCCGATTCGGTGGGATGACTATGGGGAATGATGAGCAAATACCGTCGATTCACACCCCCATCCTCATCCTACACGAACCAGGGAACATCCGTGGGGTGTGAGGTAGTACTTTGAAGGAATTCTTCATCGACACAAAACATTGACAAAGATGCGCGAACATAAATCAGTGCATTCACTACATGTACTTCGGATCCCTCTCAATGCCTTACCATGTGTCTCATCCCGCGCAGCTTCTATACTATGGGGATTTTTAAAATCAAAGTTATTCAGCATTTAATGAGGTTAAAGTGTGATTACCGATACATGCTGACAAATAATTGGCTTCATTTTGACAAAGTAATACTTATCCATGCAATTGGAAAGGTTTTCCATTATATATCATCTTACATAGGCGTCAAATTAAAATATCTTAACAGTTTATTGACGCGAAACTGAATGCTCTGTCTTGGTTATGAATTTGAATTTTTAGGTCTCATTTAGCCCTCCCCTTAAATATTTTGGGAGTTGAAACTGACCACACTTGGGGCAAACTCCAGAAAATGTAAAAAAAAATATCCGAGATGGCGCTGAGATGACGTCTCAATCACGTCCTTGGGGCAAACTCCAGAAAATGTGAAAAAAATATCCGAGATGGCGCTGTGATGACCTCTCAATCATGTCATTTTCAAGGCATTTTAGTGTCGGTTCTTCGATCAGCTTTTTCGGATTTTTTATTTATGTTTATTTTAGTGCTTGATAAAATAGACAATAATAATATGGCGTGAAAGAAAATAGTTTTTGCCGATTTATTCTCGCAATAAATCAGCAATTTGAAATAAAAATGACGAAAACATCGCTTTTTTTCCGTTCGGGGGCCTACTTAATTAGGCTCAAAATGACTCCAATATGGCAAAGTACAAAATCACAGTATCAGCACTCTATTTTATGTCGTTCCTTAGATAGGATAGAAAGTTTTGTATAGCGTGGTATTATGGTATGCCTGGTAGGTTTAACTGATTTATTTCTTCCGTGTATAAACATTCGTTCGTCCATTGACACTGTCTTGTGGGAAAGATGTAATAATGCATTTATAGAATTGTCAGAATGGAGTTGTAATTCCGGCCCAACGATGTCAAGCAAATACTGCATCTTTGCAAAAATGGGCTATCTTCGCCAATTGAATGAGTAAAGGGCCCGTTACTTGGTATAATTCGTTACTTGAAAAAATAGAGTTTGTCGGCCACAAAACTCTGTGCGGAAGGCTGGTTTATCTCTACTGACTAAAACGAAAAGACGGATCCCAATGGCCTTCAAATTTGCTTGCGCTCTGAACGTTTTATTGCTTCCCATTTTACGGTAAATATGTTTCGATACAGGAAGCATCAGCTGCAGGAACAAAATTCATAAACGTCTTAGATTATTTTTTCAATAGCGATCTATTCATTTTCAATCTAATTTACTTATCGCAGATTTGATAACGGTATTCTAAGTTGTCAAATGATACAACAATACACATATTAAGATTATATCAACGACTGAACACAGATAAGGGCAAATGTTACTCGTGTGACATGTCTGCACGCAAATAATAGCCTGTAAGTCGTATATAATTCAATGTAATATAGGCAAGAGTTCATTGAGCGATCAAGGCTGTTGCTTTCCAATGAATCCAATAGGATTCACACAGTTCACTAATTCAGTTTTGTAGTGGATCTCGGTCTCAGTCTCAGTTATAAAGACAATCAGGGAGGGGGTACAATACTTCATGGGTTTAAGTATGGTAGTTTTGTGTCGTACACAAAATATAATATCGTTTTAAATATTAAACTATTATATGAACATTACTGATTGTTTAGTGGGATTAAGAAGGATTCTGGCCTGAATTTGAGACATCCGGTAATTCGGAAACGAGAAACATTGATTTTAACCAACGAGTCTCCACGGAAAGGCATCTACTCTCACAGGCCATTATTTGCAATATCCTATGTTCATGATAATTGCACTGTACATGGCTTTCATCGTCTCTATTTTTTTTTTAGTCTGGAAGACAAGTCTTCGGTGAGTATTTGTAAACGGAACATATCTATCTTGCTGGAATTAATGAAAGCTGTCAAGCCCTTCTAATTTTACATGAAGCTGGGTTATCATGGTTTTGTTTATGTGAAATTGTATTTTATACTCGTGTGCTTTCGGTATGTCATGTGCCATATTACGCCATTCTATGTTCCCACCACGATGCGAAAGACATCTATGAATAAACTGTTTCTAGATTTGTTTTCGCCATGTCGGCGGTCTGTCGATTTTGACATATGCACTACAATTGCGTGACCTCTCTATGGCCGCTGTAAACTGGCTCAGTGATTCGGTCGTGTATCATGAAATCTATATCTGTCTCAACTGCATCGATCATCATTTATAACAGGCGACAACTCAAATTTATCTACTTCAAATTTCGGGTATGTTGAGATCATGATACTTCAAGTGAGCAGTAGTGATAGTATTCTTGTACCAATATCTTTTGGCAAAGTGTAAGTGGGATTAGGTTTTGTATGTATTTGCTTTTCTGCGGCGGTAAATCTCCCTTTCCTATTCTCAAAGTTTACTCGTCCAAATGACCAGCGATCAAACGGTCAGCGAGTTCTTGAGGTCAGTGTGTGACTAGGAAACAGCGTATCAACTTCACTGAGAGGCCGCCATATTTTTCAAGCGTAAAAGAAGTTTGAAAAACAGCAAACAGACTATTAAATTAAAGCTAGGCTCAGGATTATTTATTGCATGCACTTTAAATTATAAAATCATAACGTGTACCGACGGTGGTTATTATATCATGTCTATAATAAAATAAAAATACAGTCTATGCATGCCATAAATCAAGTTTTCGCGAGTAACACGAGTTGTTGTAGTTGTAATTTATCGGATAGTTTTTTCAGAGATTTCAGTTATGTTTTATAATTCCTTGTATTGCTGATGACTCAGTTATTGTGATTTTACTTCTAGATGAATCTACAGATCCTTGTCTCCTAGAGGCATAGCTACATGTATCATCGGATAATTTTGTCTGAGTCGAGGGTGCATGCGCTTTTTAAATATACAAGCGTCTAGTCCGTCATTCATAATTCAGCCGTCGTCCATTAAAGAATATCCGCGTCCATAATCCAAAGACCTATTCCATATCCATATAACAGTATTAGCACCAAATTCAAAAAAGGCAATCATAGTATACATA
Organism: Hanleya hanleyi; assembly: GCA_036873755.1. Taxonomy (NCBI): domain Eukaryota; kingdom Metazoa; phylum Mollusca; class Polyplacophora; order Lepidopleurida; family Hanleyidae; genus Hanleya; species Hanleya hanleyi. The sequence goes on from JAVTVY010002297.1 coordinate 22,083, forward strand.
AACTTAGGCTAGTTTCCTGCAAGAGAGAAGCGGTCAACAGTTTTCAATGATGCCGACAAGACATCATGATGTTCCAAAAATATAAAATCCGTATCGCTGATCAGTATTCTTAATCCATAATAATCATTCTAAAGTCGTTATCTAGAGAATGGCGTATCTCAGTCACGCTTTGATTGTGACTGTTCATATGAGCACCATGAGGATCTTAAAGTACATGGGTTCATACGGCCCCTAGCCCCGGGTTAAGCGGAATTAGACACAAGTTACGTTCGTATCGCTACGTTCGTATCGAAATTATTCGATAATTATTTGGAAGCTGCACGTGGACGCACACAACCCTGTCATGTTGTTCCCTACTTGAATTGAGATTTTTGTTTCAAATCTTGAGAGCTCAATGTCTTGGAGTTAATCATGGAGTTGAAAATCTTGGAGACAGCAACCTTGGGGATGACAATTTTGGGGTTGATTATCTTGCTTTATCTTACTTGGTATCTGGTACACTGCACATAACAGAGTTAAAAACTTGAAACTTGGCATTTGATGTGATTGCATACTCCTCAAAATGCCCGTTTCTCTTGATCGGTGAAACCAGAGTATTAACTAACATTTTATCAATTGCAGATTCAACAAGCCAACTTGGCCAGACTTCTGCTGCCAGTGATCTATGCCTTTTTATATAAGTGTATACCGGTACAGGTTTTATAGCAATGTAGCAGAGGTCTGCAAATTTAAGTGTTCATGCTTTACAAGTTTATTAATCACCGAAAACCCGACATCAGTACTATAAGTACTTTCATTTCGATTCGGCACCCATATCTAGTGAAACTACACACTAAAATTTTCGGACACCTGACGCGTCATTTTGGTGTTCTTAATTTGGGCGTCGATGTTCCCTATTTTAACACTCATATTCCAATCTTATACGGACGTGTTCTGATGTACGCGGATGTTCATCATATGCGTTACATGACAAATTGCCAACGGACAAAATGGCAATTTAAAAAATAAACTATCGTGGTGCATTTTATGGAATATCTGTGGTACTATTTAATATACCGGCTATCTTTGCAATACCACCATCATGTTCACCAACCACTCTATCCAAATGTGCTTCGTTATTAATTAATAATCTATGTATGTAGTGTGAATGTGAAAACTTCTTTGTCTCTATTCTGTCCCATGGGGCAACTGTAAAGAGATGTTTGGACTTGGACTTTTTGTCCGGGAGGATGGAAAGGGGTCGGCGGTGGCAATCGTTTTTCGTACAAATTCTTGTTATCGGCTTTAACCAAGTAAAGGGAGAAGTTTTAAAAAAAACCCTCTCTATGGACTTTCGTCTTTTTTCGGCCAAAGAGTGGGGAAAACATTTTATGAAAAAAAAAAATTATAATAATAAAACCTCCATAGTCAAAATCTCATTCAGCCTAAGTGAACAAATGACCTGATGATACGTTGTGGATCACTGTGGGTATGCTTCAGAAGGTTAATTTTTCTTCTTTTTCACTTGTAGATACGAATCAAACAGTTCATAGTGGTTCTTCTATATTACATTAGCATATTAACGTATCATATAATCGTGTCCACATTATTTATGTTATGTATATGATTTTATGTATCATTAATAGTATTATCCAAAACCCGGTAAGCCCTGGCTATGTGGGCACTGTACGGGTGTCTTTGTAACAAACCATGGCACTGTTTGAATGCTGAATAAATGCCCAGTGGCTTGTCCAGGGCTTACTGGGGGAAAAAAAAAAAAAAAAAGAGATGTTTATATAAATCACCCAATATGATACACTTTCTGATGGATAAATACATGTATGTCTAATAAAAAAGAGAAGAAGGTATGTCTAATACATTTTTATCTGAGGTCTATCATGACTGAATTGCAAGAAAACGCCATAAATAAAGCTCCAAATACAGTACTATGAAATGCACCAAAACACATGTAGCCATTTTTGCCCAATTTCCAACTCGTCTGTGTGTCAGTGTTTCCGTTGTCATTCTGTATTTAATGCCACGAAGATCTCACAGTGAAACATATTTCGATCGGCTGTATAGATTTTAAGATTTTAAGGGATTCTTTTTATTAAGCAGCTACTTTAGAAAATCTTTTTAGTCAAGTAAAAGAAGTCTGTATTTTAGGATATTTGAGAGAAATCGGTTTGTTGCATAAGTTTTAATGTATGTAGATGTTTTTGGTGTGTTGTGTTGATTTCTTTTGGATTGCTGGGTTGTTGACTTGTTTTGTTGGAATACTTAGAATTTTGTTTGATCGTCACTATATGGCTGAAATATTGCTGAAAGCGTCGTTAAACTTCAATTGTCTCTCTCTCTCTCTCTCTCTCTCTCTCTTGAAAACTGCTGATGTTCTAAACTAGAGCACTTCGGTTTAGTGTGTAGCAGTTTCTGTGCTAATGATGGACAAATGCTTGCATGATGAATAGATAAGTGCCCAAGGACAAGCAGTTGTGTTTTCTTTGCTGTACTTTTACTTCTTTATCGTGTATTTCACTACTTTACAGATTATGTCGGATCGACGTGAAGATCACAACATTTTCCCTATTAATTAACAACATGTAGATGAAGACGATATGCTTTTAATATGTCGTATCTGGCATCTTTGTTATTTAGCATGGCTGTCACGCTGAGGGTACGATACCCCCAAAGCCCCCCACGACTCTTCCTCTTCACTTATACTGTAATTCATTTGATAACGGCCCCCAATTTGGGTCAAAATATGCAAAGTATGTGTGTATAGGAGTTCAAAATAATTTTAAAAAAATTACGTGTATATGTGTATAAAAGAGCTGCTAACTATGCGTCGTCTTTGTTACCATCTCAGCAAGACGGTACCATCTCAGCAAGAAGGTGAGCACATTGTGGAAATTTGGTTGTATACCCACTGCACAAATTGTGCCGTACTTTTTACAGCAGTACATGATGACAACTTTAAGAAATACTGATTATCTAAGGTTCACTACTGTGTGTATATCAGCGATATAATAATTAACTCACACAGATTACCACTACTGTGACATTCGTCTGCTACTCTGGAATTATCGCAGATTTTTGTGGTTGATTTATTTTCTCTTTTTTGAACCACTAGACTATAGAAGTAAACAAAGAGTGTGTCGGGGTAAAGTGTGGTTACTTTCTTTATGCATCTTCCCCTCAGTCGTGCAAGATGTGAGAGGGGGCGGAGAGTTTCTTTATATGTCATATGTTATAGTTTCATTATTTGCCAGACATTCTCTCCACCAACGTCCACCTGTCGGTGGTGGATCATCAATTACTACAGATACATAAATCTTTAAATCAAAGAATGTGGCTCATGAATTATTAATCACAGCTTCTGACATTACGTCTGTTATCAGATAGAATCTTGAATATTACAGATTTATGGCAACTGTTTCATTGCGATTTCCTCGATCGTATAGAACATTAAGTAGCTATTTTTAAATTGCCATATTCATATTGTCTTTATTAAACTAGTAGCCAGTCTCGGGTTAATAAATTCATCAAGCGTATTAGCAGTAAAGAAAACATCATATACTCCACCCACTTTTTCGTTTTTACTTAGGACAAGATCTGTGAACTGTTCGGGCAGAACGGGAGTATACCATCTCCACGCTGTGTTCTCTGGCTAACCCTCACGGGCCTAAAGGAATCGAATATTTGAGTTTCAGAAAGGCGCAAATTTAATCGAAATGGGGATCCTGTTTCAGTTTATGCTCGTGACTGCATTGTCATTTGTCCAGGGAGAAATTCGATTTGTCTGTCCTCGTCCACAGGTGCCGGATTCTTCTATGACCCAGGTGAGAATTTTGTCTTTTACAAGTGAATAAATAATAATTAATGGATAATTCTCCATTTTCTACTTAGCCTTGATTCGACATGTTTAATGCAGAGTCAAACCTGATCTAACGACCACTTCGATTTAACGGTCACTTGTCTTTGAATGTAACCACGTAACGTCCCCCCGTGGACTTTCCAAGTGAAATCACCTCTATTAAAAAGCTGTCTTACGAGCTGTAAGGCTTCGTTTCTCCAATGTGGTCAAGTAAGGGTTTTCGTAACCTTTCGGTTACCGGAACCCGCCCCCCCCCCCCTGATATATCCCACAAAACCGACGTTTATAGATAAATGAGCATTTAAATCAATTGAGATTAGGTAATAAACTTTGCATATCCCTCAAATCTGTCGACAATACATATCATTTCCGGTATCTACCTTAAAAATCAAATTTCCGCTATATTTTCAATCTACCTACAGTTTCCATTTGATTTTTTCCCCACATCCTTCAGCATACGATTTGGGCGCTTCTCTCTCTAGCCAGAAATAGGCATGACGAAGTTCCCAATTTTCACCATACCTATCTTTTCTAAGATACATGTAGCATGTTGCATGCGCATGTTTGATTTAACCGTGAATGCAAGCGTCTGGCCTGTTTCAAAATTCAGCCGTATAGTCCATTAATAAACTTCCGCGTCCATATTCAAAAGACCCGATTCATACAACAGCATTAGCCACAAATTAAAACAAATATCAATCAAAGTATCGAATCCGTATTCTTAATCCAGGAGTGAGTGAGTAGTATATGATGTTCGTTCTAAGGTCCTTCTCTAGAGAATTATGTATCTGTCACTCTTTGATTGTATCTGTTCACATGCACACCATGGGGGTCTTGAAGTACATGGATTATATGACCCCTAGCCCCGGGTTATGCGGGATTGACACACGTTACTAAACGTAACGGCTTGGATCCTGCTACGTTCATATTTTGCTATCATCAAATTTGAGAAACTTTGAGTGGTGACGCTTCGTGGTATAGCCCTGTTTTACAAGTTTCTACAAATAATGTTTTGATAAATTAACTGAACAAGAATCTGCAAACTTAGAGGGGGAAATTACTTATGAAGAGCTGACACGTGCTTTGAAGAATACACAAAACGAAAAAAGTCCAGGCATCGACGGCTTTCCTGTAGAATTTTTTAAAATTTTTTGGAGACAAATTGGATATTTTGTTTTGAGATCCATCAATGCTGGTTATTACAAAGGCGAACTTTCCATTAGTCAAAGGCAAGGAGTTATAACATGCCTCCCAAAACCTGAAAAAAATCGCAATTTACTGAAGAACTGGCGACCTATTACGCTGTTGAACGTGACCTATAAATTAGCTTCATCCTGCATCGCAAATAGAATTAAGTTAGTTTTAGATAAACTGATTTGCGAGGATCAGAAGGGATTTGTCCAGGGTCGCTACATCGGAGAAAATATAAGATTGATCTATGACCTGATGTTAACGAGTAAATTAAAAGATATACCCGGACTGCTTTTATTAATTGACTTTGAAAAAGCTTTTGACTCTGTGTCGTGGTCATTTTTGGAAGCAGTAATGAAGGCCTTTAATTTCGGAGATTCTATCAGAAGGTGGGTTAAAACATTTTACACAAATATTCAGACGTGTGTTATACAAAACGGTCACCTATCGGAATTCTTCCAAAATGGGCGCGGGTGTCGGCAGGGTGATCCTATATCACCATATCTTTTCCTTTTGTGTGCCGAAATTCTTGGTGTGATGATCCGAAAAGACAAAGATATTAAAGGCATGACAATTGGTGACGTAGAATATAAAATAAGTCAGTACGCGGATGACACACAGCTGATCCTTGACGGTTCTGAACAATCACTAAGAAGAGCACTCGAGACAATTAATCACTTTTACGAAATATCTGGATTGAGATTAAATATAGAGAAAACTAAAGCAGTATGGATAGGAACCTTGACTGGATCTGAAATGCGTTTGTGCCAGGACGTTAAACTAGATTGGGTCACAGACTTTAATCTCTTGGGAATAAATCTATCTACCATCAATTTCATGGACATTTGGAAAATAAACTATTTGGCAAAGCTCAAGGAACTGAAAAAAGAACTGAGTAAATGGAAATTAAGAAACTTAACAATCTTAGGTAAAATAACAATAATAAAATCAACTGCTCTGTCAAAACTAACGCACCTCTTCCTTGCCTTGCCAAACCCGCCCGACGAGTTCATACAAGAGCTTAACTCAATCCTCTTTAAATTTATTTGGAACGGAGGTAGTGATAGAATTCAAAGGAAAATAATTACTCAAGATTATAACAAGGGAGGGTTGCGAATGGTAAACGTGGCAAATTTCATTCACAGTTTAAAAATATCCTGGATAAAACGGCTATTTCTACATAGTAGAAAGTGGAACTGTCTTATCTTGGACGATCTACCTGAATCAACACTTATGTTGGATTCTGGCAGTGAACACATCAAAACTTTTCATGAAGAATTATCAAATCCCTTCTGGAAAGATGTTTTCAAAGCCTGGCATCTATGCCAAAGTAAAATGAAACCAGAAACCATAACAGAATATCTCGACGAACCTTTGTGGTATAACAGTAACCTGAAACATCCGTCTTTCTTTATTAAAAATTGGTTTGAAAATAAAATCCGGTACATTCGCGACATTGTAAATGATAGAGGCGAAATACTATCCTTTCAGGATTTTAAGAGTAAGTTTGGGGTGAAAGGAACAATTATAGATTATGTACGTTTGGTGAAAAGAATTCCCGAAGAATGGAAGGAACAATTGTGTAAAAAGGAAATTCTCTCTGAGTTGTATGCACCAGTCTTGGGAGCAGCAAAGGCGGTTTTGGTAAGACAAGGAAAGGGGTGTAGATGTTACTATGACATTTTAAATTCGGAAAATGAGCTAGTGAATAAATCAGAGCGACACTGGGAGGAGATTTTGCCGTTCGATCTGGACACCAAATGGTCAAATATATATATGCGTAGCTTCACAAGTACAACTGAGACTAGATTAAGAAGTTTGCAATATAAATTATTACATAGAACATTATCTACGAACTCCTTTTTATTTAAAATCAAAATACGGACTGATGATAAATGTTCGTACTGTAAAATAAATAAGGAAACAATTGAACACCTTTTTCTGTATTGTCCAATCGTAAAACAGCTGTGGCACGAGCTCCATAACTGGTTAATTAACTCCTTGGAATATAGAGGTAACTTCACCAACCAGAATATTATCTACGGGTGGGATAGTGGACAATTATTTCTCAATACTATATTGCTTATTACGAAACAATACATTTATAGGAATAAATTTACACGAGATACGTTAAATTTTAGATTATTGCTTGGAGTAATTTGTAGACAGTATACCACAGAGAAATTGATTGCCAAAATGCATATGAATATGTCTAAATTCAATAAAAAATGGGCGTCGGTTGAAAGTGTCATTGCAAAAATTGAACAAATGTGATACAGTATATAATTATATCTATATGTTCAGGCTGTTGGCATGATTAATTTACTTTCCCAATCAAAATGTGTTTCTGTATTAGTCCACGTCTAGTACATGTGTTTTTGTGTGTTGTACTTGTCCATGTATATTGTATATTCTTTTGTTATTATAATTGTTTGTAAATATACTGTACTTATTACTATATGTAAAAATAAAAAAATATTATAAAAAAAAAAAAAAAAAATAATGTTTTGTGGCGTTGATTAAAATCATCACATTTTACACAGGGTCTGACAAATGCTACAATGCGAAAGATATATATACGTCATATGCAGGCCCCGCTGGAATAATACTCTCCAGAAAGGGATGGTTTAAATCAATATCATCTCTCTTTTCGTAAAGTCAACGAAAGAAAAGGCTCGCTTCATTTTTATAGAGACATAGTTCAAAAAGGATGTGCTGTTTAAGCTATCTGTAGATTATAGCGTTTGATGAAGGAGAAGGAGATAGTTTTGAAATGATCAGTCTTTGAAAGCTCCTGTATATAGTCGTATTCATAAGAGAACAGTTATAGGTTAGACAAACAGGGTTGCACAATTAATTCCTATTAGAATACCAGTATGTTCTTGATATATTGTGTTGCCAAATTTCGCATAGATATTAATAATGAGAAATTCATATAAAACTATAAAAAAAAAAACATCCCACGAATTATATCCTTTGCATGTAGTAGAGCTAAAGAATGTTTTGTGGTTTCTGACGCAGAGAATGTCCGATGACGTAGGAGATTATCGGCACAACTGAGTATCACGCTTTCCCATTGGATAAAAATCCTGACCAAAATAAACATGGCGGCTCCCCCAAGAAATTCCGAATCACGGTATTTTCTATGTTTGCGTCTGTCTCATTCATTGGAAAAAAAAATGAGAAAAAATATTTGTCACGAATTTTGTAATCTATCGGGACTCTTGTATAATTCCCGCGATGTTTTACCCCAGAGTTTACGTTCCCTTTAAGGTACCGGCAATCAGTTTTCTTGATCACAGATTGTATTAATGAACTAAGACGACCAATCAGACCTGATGAGTGATTGTAATAAAGGTCGAAAATGGAAGTCGTAAATCCCATTTGGATACATACATCTGTCCTTTGGCATGAAGTTCTTCCGAAAGACATTTGGCCATTTTTAATATTCACATATATTGATGAGGTCCGCCCAATCATCGAATACTGTAGGTTCAACTTGTTGTCGCTTTGAACGATCAATAAAATACTCTTCCAATGCAGCCTTCATGTTTATCCCTATTTATGTCCCTTCATCAGGAGTGGGATTATGTCTTCATCACCCATATAGCAAGGTTGCCTGTCATGTTTGCCTAGTGTATAGATAAAGTTCTCAACTACAGCATTCAGCCCAATCCCATTAAAATGTTATTATGCCCCCCCCTCTAACTAGAGGGGGGGCATATAGCGATCGCTTTGTCCGTCCGTATGTCCGTCTGTCCGTCCGTCTGTCATTCCGTCTGTCCGTCCGAATTTCTTGTCCGCGCAATATCTCGGTTAATATTTGATGGACAGGATTGAATCTTGCATGAAATGTGGCCAGTGCCTCGTAGTTGTGCAGCGTGGGGTTTTTTCTGAGTTCCGGTATAATTGTCAAGAGTTATGGCCTTTTTTCTGAAATCTCTGTGAATGGGACTTGTCCGGGCTGGATCTTGGTTAATATTGTATGGACAAGTATGAAATTTGCATGATATGTGGTCAGTGCCCCACAAATGTGCAGCGTAAAGTTTCTTCACGTTTCGCTTATATTTTCAAGAGTTATGGCCCTTTGTTCCTGAAATCTCCGTGAATTGGGTGCAAAATTCAAAGTTCACTGATCGCTTCATAATTTCACCACAATATACTCCCAAGGAATGTAGGTCTCAGAATCAGGTCACATTTTCGGATTTGGCGAAAGCCCTGGCATCAAAACATCGTATTATCACTTGTTGGTTGATACTTGGAATATGTATTATGTGAGGCATGGCAAAAAAGTGACCTAAACAGCATTTGTATACTTATCCAAATTAGGCCTCCACCAACCAATAAAGGACAGAACAATGGCAGAGCAGTGTCACATTGGAAGGGGGGGGAGGGGGGCATACAATTGAGCAATCTCTGATTGCTTCCTTCCTGTGTTTATTAGGTTCCTCATTCACACGAAAATGATTTATATAGTAACATGACAGAAGGCTATTATATGGGTAGCAACTTCTTTATTGCTCTGGTGATGCTATTTCGTTGGTGATACTTCCAATTTCCTCAAAACTAATGTACAAAACTTCAGACAGGAGAATATTTATACATATCAAGTACAAACAAACTGGGAGAAAAACATTGAGGGCTAATGAGAGAGACGTATCAAGAATGAGCAGACCAGTAAGGTAGTCATTGACCTGCTAAACCCACATGCAGATTTCAGACAGTGGTGATTACAAGATATAAGTCAGTAAGTGATAAATGGTAATTAAGGATAATATACTAATGTAGCAAGAGTGTATCATGGTCTGATTCCTTGTACAGAGACAAAATAATAAGATGACTACATGTAAGAAAATTAACGGCCACAGCGGTAATCTCCATATAGGCTGATGAGGCTGTCATAGGCACTCGGAACAAAGAGACCAGGGTCCCGGTTAAATGCTCGTCTGTGTCGTTTGATTTCCATAGCTGCCGTGAGTTTTTTTATTTTTTGGTTTTGTGATTGGAGACCTTGGAAATATCAACCCATTTAAAATAATGTGCTGGGTAATACTTGTGGTGGTCAGATAGGGCCGATTTTCCATCTAGCTTTTCACTGGAGGTCTTATGCTCCCTAAAGTGGACTTTCAGGTGTCATAAGAAGAAAATACGAGGTCAAAATGTATTATTTTTGGGGGGATAGGCTCTTTTTTTAAGTAGTAGCTCAATACAAGACTGTTGTTTAGGCCGCTTTACTTTTAACTTTTTATCGACTGAAAGGTAACGAAGCCCCTCAAGACAGGTTCAGCTGGAAATTGTATTTTGTCACACAGCATGTACCCTGACGGGAAGATAAGCAAACTTCCATGATTTTATGCCCAAAACACAAACACGTCACAACGAACGGTACGACATCGATGATTTCAGAATTTCAACTAAAGAGCTTGTCATTGGTACTTCGTAATGTCAGAACTATAAAATATTATATAACAAAGTTTCATTTCGCCCTGGCGGCATACTGCGATGTAACTTGCAACACATCTTTGTAAGTATGGATTCGAGGCAGTATAGCCGTATATCCTACATAAACTACGTTATCGTGCCAAGTGTCACCGTATCGTGTCAAGTTTTACGTGACTCTGTCAAATTACAACGCATATATAGAAAGTGGGAAGAGGTGCCGACATACCGACAGTCACATGCCTTCGCAGTATAGTCTCATGGTTAACCTATTCTAAAGCACTGTCACATACCAACGATTCGTGATATGTGTTGTATCTCAGGTACGCTTTTATTGTACCTGTTCATGTGGCAACTTGGATGACATGACCACACGGCCCCTAGCACCGGCATAAGCGGTATTAGATACACATCTAGAGAGGTATGATTGAAATGCTCTGACAACTCGTATATTGGTCATTGGTGAGCTGTGTGGCTGTGACAACTCGTACACTGGAGATTGGTGAACTATATCGTCGTCAGATGTAAATGACGGCATTTAACACAAAAGACTAGTCTGTAAGGCCCGATGTCGACTCAGCATCAACTTCCCACAAGTGCCAACATATATCAAAGACCAAAAGGTCTGTACAGGGGGCGGACCTCGGGGACGAAACGTCCACAAGCAGAATCTCTCCATATACAGGTAAAAATTACAACGCAAGTTGACATATACCAGTGTGTCGAGTAACGATCAAAGATATTCTCTGAAATACCCGTTCTTCGCGCTGTTACACATGTATATACATAGAGAGAGAATTAAGATTTAATGTCGCATTCAGCAATATTTCAGCTATATAGCGATACATTCCACACAGAATCCAACGATTTTAAAAGCGTATTGCTATAAAAGCGTGTGGCACATACTTTCCATTCGATATCACATTTGATTGCTATGTTCACGGCTCGGTTTTGCATAAATATACATAAGATATAAGACTGGCGACAAAAGAGTTTGGAGTCAAAGATTCAGTGTAATTTCAAGGAATAAATTAAATCAGATCAATAGTAATTAACTCTTCGCAATTAAGAATAAATTAATACGTAGGGTCTAATTATTTTTAGGTGTAACCAACTTCCTGTTCGCCACCACACTAATTGACACCGCTCACATTTACTTTCCGATAAAATACACATTAGATGCTTTAGCTCCTATGAGAACACGCACATGTAAGAGCCACGTGTGAGCGACCGGAAAAAATTCTTCTAGATAGGGTTTATTATCCTAAGACCGCTCAAATTTCACCAAGGTAGCTATGACGTTCGGGAAAATGACATAAAACAAAAACAATTTAATTAACAAAGGGGCAATTTACGCTCAATGGAGACCGGGAACATGAAATACACATGTCACGTATTATATCCGATGTCGACATATTTGCCATCATCCGACGGCCACAGTTTTGGATGAAAGATCATGGAACGTTGTCAGGGTAGCTATGTGGTCAGGGGTTTATCCACAATGCATCCACTGCTTAATGAGAGTCAAGTACGTTTTGATCCGATGACCGTTACGGTGAAACTAAGTCATGGTACATGTGGCTGTGTGATCGGGAGAGCGACTTGGTCAAGAATATGATATCAACATTAATATTAGATGTGTACGTCTACAGCATGCTTTGCATGATAGAGGAAATGACATGAAGCCTATTTACTGAGAACACTTCATGCATATCGACCAAGAAAACTGCGAATATCCATAGAGGGAGCCTGTCCTATTCCAGACATATTCTCTGCCAGTCAAGTCATTCAATAAAGATCGATAGAGGCATATGCTTTTCTGTTTAATTCTTGTTCGCCTACTAAATCCTAGGAAAAGTGGACATACTGCCATGAACATAGAACTACATGTTAGCAGATTACGCTTCAATTAGGCATGTTGATGAAACCGACTTGAGAAGACAATATCGACGATGTAGGTATTCAAACTCGATGGGGAAAAATCAACTTGTCCGATCAACATCACCCGCCGCTCCCGACGGCTTATGGCCGGCGTACTATGTTAGTTTCTATGATCTTAACGCTTCTCTGCGTAGGTCTTCTAACACCAAACTGCTATCAACTATCAAAATATCAAAATAAAACGACAAGCTGTCAAGGCGTTAACATCATGTTCACCAGTAACTAGCAGCCCGAAACCTTATCAAGTTCCGAACTAGATTAATTCATTTAGACACGCATGATCTTCCATGCATTTTTTCACGATTATGTGCTGGTTGGGTAAAGTGATGGCGATATTACTTCGGATGAGTGACTCTGTATACCTTCTCATGTGCAATGTCTTCTTCTGGTGATTCATAAGCATGTTAAAAGTTGAAAGATATATTTCTCGAAATATTCTTACCATACGCTCTTGCATTAAAGGTGAAGAAGTACACATTCCATCGGGGTACAAATGGCATGACCGAGGCCATCCCCAAATACTTAAATGAACACCCTTACATTAGTCTGTGTATGCATGCGGTTACATCAGAAGTTCTGATAACTGTAGTTGTACAAGCGCGTTACATCCGACGTTCTGGTTGCTGTAGTTGTATCCTCGCGTTACATCCGACGTTTTGGTGCATGTAGTTGTACACTCGCGTTACATTCGACGTTCTGGTTGCTGTAGTTGTATCCTCGCGTTGCATCCGACGTTTTTGTGGATGCAGTTTTACACTCTCGTTACATCCGACGTTTCGGTGGATATAGTTGTACACTCGCGTTACATTCGACGATTTGTTTGCTGTAGTTGTATCCTCGCGTTAAATCCGACGTTTTGGTGAATGCTGTTATACACTCGCGTTACATCCGACGTTTTGGTGGACGCAGTTGTACACTCGCGTTGCATTCGACCTCCTGGTTGTTGTAGTTGTATCCTCGAGTTACGTCCGACGTTTCAGTGGATGCAGTTGTACACTCGCGTTACATCCGACGTGATGGTTGCTGTAGTTGTGTCCTCGCGTTACATCCGACATTTTGGTGGATGCAGTTGTACACTCGCACTACATTCGGCGTTCTGGTTGCTGTAGTTGTATGCTCGCGTTACATTAGACGATCTGGCTGCTGTAGTTGTATCCTCGTGTCACATTCGTCCTCATGGTTGCTGTAGTTGTATCTCCGCGTTACATCCGACGTTTATGTGGATGCAGTTGTACACTCGCGTTACATCCGACGTTTCGGTGGATGTAGTCGTACACTCGCGTTACATTCGACGCTTCGTTTGCTGTAGTTGTATTCTCGCGTTACATCCGACGTTTTGGTGGACGCAGTTGTACACTCGCGTTACATCCGACGTTTTGGTGGACGCAGTTGTACACTCGCGTTACATCCGACGTTTTGGTGGACGCAATTGTACACTCGCGTTACATTCGACGTTCTGGTTGATGTAGTTGCATCCTCGCGTTACATCAAACGTTTCGGTGGATGCAGTTGTATCCTCGCGTTACATCCAACGTTTCGGTGGATGCAGTTGTACACTCGCGTTACATCCGACGTTTCGGTGGATGTAGTCGTACAATCGCGTTACATTCGACGCTTTGTTTGCTGTAGTTGTATTCTCGCGTTACATCCGACGTTTTGGTGGACGCAGTTGTACACTCGCGTTACATCCGACGTTTTGGTGGACGCAATTGTACACTCGCGTTACATTCGACGTTCTGGTT
>JAVTVY010002298.1:0-34529 GCA_036873755.1 Hanleya hanleyi
CAATTGAACCTCGAAAATAAATATAAATACTTATAACAAATTAGGCGGCGAAGGAATATACAAAATGCATTTGAAGCTCATGACAGAGAGTAAACATTGTGATTTGTTTGAGACCCTGTGTGCTGAAGAGATGAATGAACACGATCAGCTTGCTGAGTACATGGTTGCTGGGCATCAAGTGTCGAAATAGTAATTTTAAAGAATAGCACTGAAGCAGGAGGAACTATTAGAGAACTATATATATTATTAAGTGTATTTACGAATATGGTTCTTTGATCGACAAATTGAGGACAGTGAAAGAAAAAGTGATCGACTGTTTCGTCAAAATATCCGCGATTGCAAGTTGTTGTATTTCTCAGGAAATTATTGAACAGGTGTCTGTTAAGATTACTGCAACCATTGCGGAGGCGACACAATATTATATTTCCTTTACGTGTACATAATAGTGCTAAGACGGTGGGATGGAGACTTGTGTCATGTTCTGCAGCTGGCGTTTAAAAATTGGCAGAGTAGGACAGTTTTTGACTGTGTAAGATAGTAAATTCCACTCGCGTAATGTTGCTGGATAAAATGAATTTCGGAATAGTTCCGTGCGACATCTGTAGGGGGTTAACTGTGATGCGTTTCTGATGTTGTATGGATTGCGTTCCCCAATGCGAGCTGAGAGATGAGCGTACAAAGAGGAAGGTGCCATACCATTAATAATGTTATATAACATAATAAGTCTATGGACTTGTCGTCTGCGAGACAGCGTTTCAAATCCAGCTTCCAAATATAGGGTTTCTGAACTAACACTGCATGTGACGCCAGTTATCGCTCTGAGTGTGTCTTTTTGAATATTTTCAAGTCTTATCACATAAGATTGTGGAATATTATCCCAGACGA
This sequence comes from Hanleya hanleyi, assembly GCA_036873755.1. Lineage (NCBI taxonomy): Eukaryota > Metazoa > Mollusca > Polyplacophora > Lepidopleurida > Hanleyidae > Hanleya > Hanleya hanleyi. The sequence goes on from JAVTVY010002298.1 coordinate 886, forward strand.
CGTCTGCATATTCTAGACTTGGTCTAATAAAACTCTTATACATAATTTCAAGGCATTTACGATCTTCCACGTGGTCGTTCCAGTTAGCCTTAGTGTTAAGGATCAGACCGAGATGCTTATGACTACGTGACGGTTGAAGAGTTGAATTTTGAAATATTATTGGAAAAGATGAATGGATATATGTCTCAAAGAAGCGAGAAGAGAAACTGTTTTCGCGGCATTAAAATTGACCAACCATGTCTGCGCCCAGTCAGAAACAATGTCTATATCGTGATCGATGGATGGCAGTTGGTTAAACAGATTATCAGATATGATGTACAAACAAGTGTCATCAGCAAAAAGACGTATGCTGTTAATGACATTAGCAGGTAAATCGTTTATATTTTACGAACAGAAGCGGACCAAAAACAGAGCCTTGTGGCACACCTGCTTCTAAACATAACACAGTGGATTCTTTTCCCTGGTTCACCACCCGCTGACAACGATTTTGTAAATAGCTTTTGAACCATAGCAAAAGGCTTCCAGTAATACCGAATTGTTGTAGTTTGTTAAGTAAGCCGTTATGCCACACTCTAGCAAAGGCCTTTGATATGTCAAAGAATAGAAAGAGTACTTCTTTCTGTTCGTCAAGTGCCTTTGTCAAGTCAAAGTAAATATCAAGTAACTGTGTTACAGTGGATTGCGACGGGAGAAAACCAGATTGGCTCGGTGTTATGTCGTACCGTATGTAATTATAAATGTACTTGAACACGACCCTCTTCATGACTCTACTCAGACAACTTAATAGTGATTTGGAACGGTAGTTACAGACAAGATTGTCGTCGTCTTGTACGTCCGTACGTCCGTACGTGAGCGAGATAGCCGGAAAACGGTTCCACTGAAGAATTCCAAATTTGGTATGCTTATTTACCTAGTCAAGGACCAGAAGCTTATTGAATTGGGACCAGATTGGATGGAAACCTTGGCGGCCATCTTTAATTTTATGCAAAATGGGTAATGATCCATATCTCGGAAACCATTCAACTGTTCAATACGAAAGTTGGTATACATCATCGATACGTCAAGCAACTTTAAATGAATTACCAAACCGGCTTTTCTGATTGGCTGGAGATCCTGGAAGCCATCTTTAATTTATGCGAAATCGATAATGATACATATCTCTGTTACCATTCAGTTGTTTTATATGAAAGTTGGTATACATCATCGATACATCCAGATACTTTGAATCGGGACCTGATTGACCGAAAATCTTGGTGGCCATCTTTAATTTATGCAAAAACTTTAATGATATATATCTCGGATACCATTTAAGTGTTCTATACCAAACTTGGTATACAGCATCGATGTATCAAGAGACTTGCAATGAATAACCACATCAGTTCCTCTGAGTGGGGAAAAGGATGAGCGGCCATCTTTAATTCATGCAAAATCATTAATGATGTCGTTATCTGATACCGTTCAAGTGCTTGATGTAAAATTTGATATATATCATCGATGCATCGAGAGACTTACAACAAATGACAGTTCTGGTTTCTCTGATTGGGCGGAAACCTTGGTGGCCATCTTTAATTTATGCAAAATCTTTAATGATGTATATCTCTGATACCATTTCAGTGTTCTATACGAAACTTGGTATATCATCGATGCATCAAGAGACTTATGACAAATGACAGTTCTGGTTTCTCTGATTGGGCAGAAACCTTGGTGGCCATCTTTAATTTATGCAAATCTTTAATGATGTATATCTCTGATACCATTTCAGTGTTCTATACGAAACTTGGTATAAAACATCAATGTATCAAGAGACTTTGAACGAATAACCACAAAAGTTCCTCTGAGTGGCGGGAAGAATGGGCGGCCATCTTTAATTTATGCGAAATCATTAATGATCTCTATCCCTGATACTGTTCAAATGCTCGATGTAAATTTCGGTATATATCATTAATGCATCAAGAAACTTATGTAATGAATACCGGTTTCTCTGATTGGACGGAAACCTTAGGGGTCATTTCTAATTGCAAATTTTTTGATAATCTGTATATTTGTGACTTGACTGCTTGGTGTTCCTGACATCTTGGTTCGAATTGAATACATTATGAATGTACCCAGAGCTGAGGGGTTTTCAGATGCGCAGCTTCGTATTTATACAATGGTGTCACATTAGCAACTTTCCATTCTGTCGGATAAGTCGATGTTTTCAATGAGTGATTAAATAAACGAGCAAGAATTGGAGAGAGAACGTTTTTACCTTCGGACAAACATTTCGGACTTGGTCTGGACCAAGCGCTTTGGACGTATCTAAATTAGAAATAATGTTGTCGACGTCTGTAGTATCTACAGTAAACATATCTAAGGTATTTTCCGTGTAGATTGATATAGGTGGCAACGGAGTGTTGGAATTATCAATTCTGGTAATATTAGCAAAGAAACCGTTTAAAATTTCGGCTTTCTCACTGCATTCATATGCAAAAGAGCCGTCCACTTTCTTAAGATGTGGAACGTCATTAAAATTATTGTTCGAATCTTTCAGGAATGATTTGCTGAGTTTCCACCACTGTTTAGAACCAACTCGACCAGTCCCAACTTTCTGTGCTGTTTTGGTTTTAAATTCCTTTTTAGTAGAGCAAACGAGAGCATTTACCAAATTTCTCTGTTTTTTAAAACGTTCAATATCATTTGCAGAATTGGTAATTCTAGAATGCTTAACAAATTTAACTCTGATTCTCATATCATGTTTTATTTTGTGTGTCATCCATGATTTATCGCCTGGATGAATGCAAATGTATTTGTTGGGGATAGATTCTCTAGCTGCTCTCATAATAACTGATGTAATACAGTCACACCAAATATCCACGTTATTATCGTCTGACAGGACTTCCCATTCGGCGTTTACAAGATGTTGTCTAAATATGTCCCAGTCGGCTTTTTCGTAATTTCAGATCAAACGTCTGAAGCTAGGCCTTTTCGGGATACATGATTTTATGAGGATAAAAACTGGAGAATGGTCGCTACAAAAAGGTACAAGAACGCCGCTATCACAGACGAGTTGAGCCATATTACAAATGATTGGGTCTAAAAGAGAATTTGAAACGGGTCGAGTTGGTTCAGTTATTAGTTGATTAAGTCCTAAGGAAGTTATTATGCCACGTAGGTGAAACTTGGAAGCACTCAGAAGATCATCGTTCAGGTCACCGATAATTACAATGTTTTTCCCAGGATTAGAATTCCGGACAACAACACTTCCCCTATTTTAGGGATAAAGTCCGTGTTCCGCTTTTCATATTTTTGGGACAAATCCTCAATTTACTTACACCCATCAATGACTTGATCGTCCTGGACGAGCGCTCCAATTTGACACCTCACTCGACCCAATCGGTTGACTAGGGCTCCTCTCGCCCCCAAAATGTCCCAAAGATTGGCGAAGATTGCCGGAGAAATTCTCCCGGCTCCCGCGTATTTGGGACTACATTCTGTCCGCCGAGGCTTTCCCCCCGCGACCGCATCGCCGCCAGACCGCATCACCGCGGAGAAATACATGCCCCAAAGGTCACACGACCGGAAGTCCCGGAACTATAGTGACCTTAACCTCTTGATCACGTGACCTCCCCGTGACCTCCCCAAAAATGACGAAAGGTCAAGTTGACTATATTCGTCCTTTACGTACTACTTATGTCTTCACGTTGTGCACGTTTAGGCGTAGCCTCTATACACAATTAGGCGCATTTCCACAGTTAGACGCAAATTTTCTACACGATTAGGCGCAGTTCCACAACTAGGCGCAAAATGATTTCCACGATTAGGCGCAGTTCCACAATTAGGAGCATATTTCTCACACGAATAAGCGCATTTCCACAATTAGGAGCAAATCTCCTACACGATTAGGCGCAGTTCCACAATTAGGAGTATTTTTTCTACACGATTAGGCGCAACGAAAAATTAGGCGCAAGATCGTTAAAATGATTAGGAGCAGTTACATGATTAGACGCAGCCTCCTTACACGATTAGGCGCATTTACACAAATAGGCGCAAATTCCGTACACGATTAGGCGCAGTTCCACAATTAAGCGCAAATTTGGTAAACGATTAGGCGCAGTTCCACCGTTAACCGCAAATTTCCTACACGATTAGGCGCAACACGTTTTTAGGCGCAATTTTGTTACACGATTTGGCGCTGACACGATTAGGCGCAAATACACGATTAGGCCCCCCACAACCCCTCCTTTCATCTAGGAGCACCCTCTTACAGAGGGTTGACGTCACGGTATATGTTGAGACTGTATCCAGCCCCTGTTTCATAATGTATTTTAAACGGGAAATAAGAGGAAGTAACTCTGCCTATTAAGAAATGCTTGAAACATTTCATTTTTTTTTTTCATTCTATTTATTTATTTATCAAACGTATATATTTATTAAAGATCATTTTATTATTATTAAATAGTACATATGAAATAGAGACTCATCCAGTCTAGGTATATGTGTGCTAGGCCGTTTGCAATTGAACATGGCGCGTATAAAGTGGAAGTTGTCGACTGGAAAATTCAGACGGCGATATATTCGTTACTATTTCACAATAGTGCGCAAGATTTTAAAATAGTGCCTAGGAGGGGCTAGAGATTAGATGTACGGCACTTTCAGAGGTGGGTGGCTCGTAATAAAATTATCTAAAACCCTCGCTGGAGGTGACTTGGGGCCGACCTTTAGCCCTCATACTCGTGAGGGCTATATATTATTTAGCTATCGGTTTGGTGTGCGTTTTGCACTCAATTTTCAAGGCTCACGGTACACACGAATATCTAGTTCAATCTTGAACGTCGCTCGCATGGGCATGTGGAGTAAGCCCATGCGAGCGACGTTCAAGATTGAACTAACGAATATCCTAACAATCCAAATCATATATCAAATCAGGGGCGGCGGAAGCGGGGGGCAGGGGGGGCTGCAGCCCCCCCCAGTTTGGAGAGGATGGGGGCTCAGCCCCCCCCCCCCAGTTTCAACAAAAGCTGGGTGACTTTTTCATGATATTTTGGTCCTAATGTGACCAGATATACAGGCCGGTTTTTTTCCCGCGGCGCTTGGCGCCGCCCTGTAAGATAGGTTTTCACGGAGCGGCGAATTTGCACTGGAGGGGCTAGCTAAGATTCATAGCGTCTCCCTTCCCTCAACGCTACGACGACGACAAATACATTTCCCTGTTGGTAACTCGAACATCTCCATGGCGCACTTATTATTACCGTTGCACCCTATTGGACATCATGGATATCATGACAGAAATGCTCATCTTCTTGACCCTCGATTTCAGGTGATTTTGAGGCTCCATAGGGATAATTTTAACGTTGTAATTAATATATGATCGACGAAGGGCCATTTAGTCTGCCATTTCTGTATGTTTATTCATGGCGGCCCATTTTCTCAAGTTAATGAAGGTCCAATAGGGTGCTAAGGTAATAATAAGTGCGCCATGGAGATGTTCGAGTTACCAACAGGGAAATGTATTTGTCGTCGGCATAGCGTTGAGGGAAGGGAGACGCTATGGAGGGGCACGTTGCCGTTTGGTTTAAAGTGATCTGATTTGCTCATTCTTCTGTTCCGTTCGCATTGACCAATCACTGTTTTAGATGTTAATTTACATAGAAATTGCATTAGCTTTATTGGACGATTAGCTGATTATCAAATTTAGAAATCAAAATTGCATTCATATTATTTCTTTTTGTGTTCATACTTTTCTCTCCAAACGTGTCAGCGCTCTCCAACCCTCTGCTGAAATGTTAATTTCTTCGAGATCACAGCGTGTAGTTCGAATTTTGGAAAGGAAAAATACTTTTATTACATTCAAAAGTTATCAACTCAATTTTTCTTTTAAATGACGAGAAAAATCACAAAAACAATCTCAAAATGCAGTTGATTATAAAGCATATATAGTGATGATATGTCGTTTTATATGCCGGAAATCGGCCAGAATGCGTCTACAGCCATCTAGGAGCGCGGAGCTTCCGGGGCCAACGCGGCCCCTAGACCCTCGCCTAAAGTGCTATGATAGTCGAGCCCCCCCCCCACTTTTTGGGAGCTTCCGTCGCCGCTGCGAATGAAAGCTTATGTCATCGAGAAAGTACTTCAGCGTTTTACTTTGGCTAAAAATATACAAATTTTGTCAATACACACTAAAAATACGTTAGTAGTATATAGCCGTGATTTCGAGTCAATGGCGCCTCACTGCGCATGCGCGAGAAAGTGGTGTGCGCAGGAGTGTTGTGCGCAGGTATGAGATTTTGTGGCGGTTTTGTGGCGGTGTTCTGCGCAAGTGTTACGTCATGTATGACGTCACTTCCGGTCTGCGTGAATCGGGCGTGTGTATTCCTCCGCGGTGATGCGGTCTGGTGGTGATGCGGTCTGCCTCCGCGGACATAAAGTAGTCCAAATTCTCCGGCAATCTTCAGGGGCGAGAGGGGTCCCTAGTGTACCGATTGGGTCGTATGAGGTATCAATGTGAAGCATTCGTGAAAGGGCATCTTATGGGGTGGGTGTGGGGTTGAAATATCGTCATTCTGCGCATGCGCGGTAGACCAAGGGTGTGGAAATAGACGTTTTGGGGTCTAGGTGGGTCACTAGTGGTCCGATGGAGTCGAGTGAGGTATCAATGTGAAGCATATGTGAAGGGGCATCCAATGGCCTGGGTGTGGGGCTGGAATACGGTCATTCTGCGCATGCACGGTAGACCAAGACGTCACTTCCGGGTGTCACAAAAACTACCTCCGAACCCAGAAGAGTTCCAATGTTTCCTCAAACGTAGGGTTCGGATGTTCAACATCGGGGTTTTGCCCGGCCCGCCCCGGCCGCAGCGCGCGAGCGGGTTACTCCGGCCGCAGCGCGCGCGCGCGCGGGTTATCCGGAAGTACGCGTCATCACCAGAAGTGCGCGGGTGAATGTCGGGTCAAAAGGTCAAAGGTCACATTCAAGTCAGAAGGCCAAAGGTCTCCCTTTCGGCAATGTTCGGCAACGATGTTGCGGCATCGATATACAGAGCTACAGAACACAAAAAGAGGATTGTAAATTAACCTGGGAAGGATGGGCAGTTCCATTTGGACCAATCAGCGGTCGAGAAAAAGAGCCAATGAGCGATCGATAAAAGAACCAATGGACGGGTACTAGAATTTTGCTCACGTCTGCGCCTCCATCCGGGTACTAGAATGCTTTCGCCTACTTCCGCGCCTACATCCGGGTTCTTGTACATCCGGGTAATGTTTTCTGGACATGGATGGGTTACCTTTGGCCCCATTCTAGGCCACTGATTGGCTAATACGGTGTTCAAAGCCAGTTTCATGCATTATGCTCATATAGAAAACCCACAAGACAGGGTTTTTTTTGGTGAGATCTCATTTTGTTTTTTATTCAGTAACAACAACAACGTGAGAATAACCACGTGAAAACTGAAGCCCAGAACAGGGGGCTAGTACATTGAAAGAACTTAAGCCCAGAACGGGGCTTGTACATTGAAATGATGGGCGGTCCAGTCATATACGAGTACATCGCGGTCCTCGGCCTTGGGGTACTCGTCAAACATCTGTACGATGGTAGATAAGGTTCTTCCTCGGCATCGATGGTACAGGTAAAACAAGCAATACTGTCCGCACACGCCACTGGTCAGGCTTTGCAACGTTTGACTGTTCCAACACCACGTCTCTGTGCCTTGATCCATGAAGTCTGTTAAATCGGGATGGAGGGGTGGCAGGCCATACGGTCTAATGGGAGCACATCTCGGGCGAACACCCCTTGAAAGACCATACGTGTCTCTGGGTCATTCTCCAGCACGGTGGTTATCTGGTCTGTATCCATGTTAGGTGGAGAAGTCACACAGCACGTTGCGCGCCTTGTCCACTTGAATGATGTTGTCCAACTCGGCGTAGCAGATCACATTGACGGTGCTCCGGAGGGCTCGTAGAAAGTGGATTTCCAACCGTAAATTGCCTTGCTTGGCCAGGGCCAGCTGATGGTCGTTCTCTAAGGTGGGGGTCAGATCGAAACAGAACAACGTGTATCCGTTTTCGTAGTCCTCCCGACTGATGAAATTCCCTTCGTCCTGGTTGATTTGACCGGTGGCTGTAAACAGGCTCTGATAGGCTCGAATGAAATTCGCGCGCCCAAAGTTCGGTGTTAAGGCCGTGGCCGGGACCTGTTGTCCATCCACATGCAGGGCCACAAAATTGATGCCGAAATGTTTAAAGTCATTCTCCCGCACGGTGGTTATCTGGTCTGTATCCATGTTAGGTGGAGAAGTCACACAGGACGTTGCGCGCCTTGTCCACTTGAATGATGTTGTCAAACTCGACGTAGCAGATCACATTGACGGTGCTCCGGAGGGCTCGTAAAAAGTGGATTTCCAACCGTAAATTGCCTTGCTTGGCGAGGGCCAGCTGATGGTCGTTTTCCGCTGAAACTTCCACACAGGCCAGGATCAATCGCTTGGGTAGTTCCCCCAGGAACAGGTTTTCTTTGTTGGCGCTCATATTTCCAGCAGACACAGAGAACACTTTGGTTTGCACACGTCGGATAGGATACTGGGCTGGTTTTGTTTCCAAGGCTTTGAGGTGTCCCAGTTGAACGGCTGGATTCGGTTTCATTCGGACATACAGGACTGCGTCTTGGATGACAATCTTATAGTCAGCTGCATGCCCGCCTACGTTAGTGGCCATCAAGGCGAAGGTCGGAGGCGCCCGTATCAGTCGGATTTTGATGGGGATCTTGTTCAAGATGTACCGGTCTTGCATGAAGATGCCTGCGTGCAGTCGACCCATGAGATCCACCGAGACGCTGTTCGCGGTCAAAGTCTTCCGTTTGTTATATCCCGCATTGTCGTTCTCTACGCCCATGTGCTCGGCTGTGTCCTGGTAGAATAAAGCGGCTGTCAGTTGAGATTTTTTAGCCTCTCGTCCATGCGACAACAGCGTCTCGATGTAGACTCGATAGGGGTACGTGTTGGTCGAGTCACTGATGAGTTTGTCGCTGAGAAATATATCCACCTGTTGAAACATCGAGTGCAGCCAGAGATTCGTCGGGCCCACTGTTGCTTGGTCGACGATTCTGGAGCCATCTCCATTGACGATGTTGGCTTTCACATACAAGTATGTATGGGCTAAATCCACATAGGCCGTATCCGCATTACTAATGGTGAACTCGATGGGCCCTGTTGCGTTGATGCTGGAGAGCGGGAGATGCTCCACCCATAATCCTTGTTCGGCACTGGTCTGTGTGGCCGGGACGGTCCACAAATCAAATTCACTGTTGGTGGCGGGGCAGGACTCTGCGTGGATCAAGGACATGTTTAAGAAAAGATATCCTGGGTCTTCGATGTGCGTCGTCGCTGGGTCGGTCGTCGACTGGTGCGTGGTCTCGGTGGTACAGGTCTTTTATTCCCTACGGTGCGTTGTGCTTTGGCGACCAAGACGCCTCCCGCTTCTTTTGCCCGCCGTTTCAAGGCTTCTTTGGGTGCCGTACCCCCCAAGACATCACCGGCGACTTGCAGTCCACTGCGTACCGCTTGTTTGCCGATTGCTTTCACCCCACGCGTCACCAAAGGCAGGAACGTTTTGACGAGGCTCCCGAGTATGTTCCCCAGCCCATGTCCTCATTGGATGCGTGCACCACTAAAGACCGGAAGGCCACCTCCGGCCTGTTGGGCATAACAGTCCATATAGCTGCGTGCATCGCACTCGTAAGGCACCTTCATTATACAAAGTGGGGAGCACGTGCTTGTCGAAAATGAAGTGTCAGCACCACTTTTCCTCTTTCGAATGCCACCGGTCGTCCCGTGTCATCTCTTATATCCACCGTGATAGTGTTGATGTCGGTTTGTCGCACGGGTAGGTAGAGCATGTGAGTGAAACTGTGGGTAACTTGATCTCCATACGTCTTTTTAATGGGGACCACCCGTAACAGAGGTGTGTATATATCGCCCACGATGTGGTTGTCGACCACGTCCGAGTAGACGTAGAGCCCGTACATACCCGACTTCATATCCATCGGGATCTGGCCTTGGTGGGCGGTGAGACCAGCGAACGTCTGTAGATCGAAACCCAGCATTTGCTGTAGGATAGGACTCAGTACGACACTCACGTTGGCGGTGAGGATGAGCTGTGCCTTGTCGTTGTGTGCGTTGTAATCGAAGTCCACGTGATTCTTGAAGGGATAGGCTTTGACGGGTCTTGAACTATTCGTGACCTCCCGTAGAGCCTTATAATGCAACAGTCTTGTGAGCCCACCCATGAACTCCTTGGGAGTATCGTATTGGCCTTCGGGGAGGGTGAGTCGGGTGTCTTTTCCTTCGTAGGTCACCTCGTACCACACTTCATTGGCTCGCACGTTGTACCACGAGTAAGGGTATTGGATATCCACGAGGCCACATTCCCAGCGTCCAGGTAAATGCAACTGTTGCGGTAACTAGGTGACGTACTTGGCCAAGGTGTTGTCAGGAAACACATCCAGCGAACTGTTACTGGGTAGGGTGAGGTAAAACATGGAGACTGAGCTGTCCTGCTGCTGTTGTTGGTTTTAATAGGTGTTCCAGGCCGTGGGCGGTTGTGTCCGGCGTCGTGTTCGTCGCGTTGACTTGCTACGTGTCACGGCTCTGGAGATGTGGGGTGTCTTGATGTGGGGTGTCTTGATGAAGGCGCGAAAAGAAGGTGCCCGTTGTGGTGGTGTTTTGGGGGGTGAATCCGGTTTTCACTCGTCTTCCCAAGAAGGTAGTGGGCCACTCGGCGATTGCTGGGTTCGCTGCATCCAGGCCCAGCGCTGGGGGTTCCCCACCAATTCCTGTGGTACATGCATGTCTTTCAAGCCTTGAGCGAAGACCACCCATCCTCGAGGATCCGTGTGCGACCTGCGTTGACGCATCAGGTCATTCACTAAATCCGTCATGTGGGTACCGGGGACCACTTGATTCTGTATCAGTAGTTCGCCTTTATCATTCCAAGTCATATTAAGATTCTGTTTCATCCGTTGTAATACCAGGCCAGCTTGTTTCTTGAACGATGCAGGTACACTCTTCAGGACTTCGTCTTCCACGCACTGTGGGGCTGTGGGTGGTATCCCTGGTAATGGCGGCTGTTGGCGTGGTGCTGAGGTCGGCGGTGTGTCGCGTGGTGGTGGTGGTGGTGGTGGTGGTGGTGGGGTAGAGAGGGTTTTGTATTGGTCCATGAACGTCATGTACCGTTGAAGCGTCTCATTGTACCGTCATTTACATCTGACGACGATACAGCTCACCAATCTTCAATGTACGAGTTGTCACAGCGAAACAGCTCACCAATTACCAGTATACGAGTTGTCAGAGCATTTCCATCACAGCTCTCTAGATTTGTATCTAATACCGCTTATGCCGGTGCTAGGGGCCGTGTGGTCATATCATCCAAGTTGCCACATGAACAGGTACAATAAAAGCGTACCTGAGATACAACACATATCACGAATCGTTAGATTCTTGGTATGTGCTTTAGAATAGGTTTACCAGAAGACTATTCTGTGAAGTCATGTGACGCAGTCAGTATGTCGGCACCTCTTCCCACTTCCCTTATATGTGTTGTAATTTCTCAATGTCGCTTAACCCCGGTCTTTGTAAGATCTGTTGCATCTCTTCATCGAGGGTGTTTATGGTCTTCACCGTAGGTGGAACAGGGTAGGGCGATTGGAGGTTTTGAAGGAACCGTGGTTCGACGAGGACCATTTTTCTCGTGTGGTTCATTGTCGGCCGAAGAGTCCACCCAATACTGGACCCAACACGGAAGCGGCCAACGGTGCTAAGATGGCCCCGAGAAAGCCGCCTTCTGTAACACCTTTTTCTTTTGTGTTTGAGGGACCCGCTTGTGGACTAGGGTTCGGAGACCTGTCTTATGCTTGGCCAACTTGGTCTTCTGAGCCGGAGTCAGTGGTACGTTGCCTTTTAACAGGTTGTACCCGATCTCGCACAGACAGTGTACAAGGTCAGGGTCCGCACCGCGTACAATGGTTCGGACCAACTCGGGTGGGGCCGTCTTCAATACACGGAGCGTCGGGGCGTGCTTCCGTACTCGCGCAGACATCATGTACAACTAATGCTAGAACCCACAACTCTGCCCTTTTTATCTACCTGGCCTATCCAAACAAGCTGGCCTGGTATCTACCTCAGAGAACAGAGACAAAGTCAGCCATGCTGTGGTATTAATTCTTTTTTATTATCCCCATCATCAAACACACACATTCCAGCTGGGGGAACCACTGTGGGTGTGTTTGCATTATTTTTGCATGTACACGTGGTGGGTCTCTTCGGGAAAGATGCCGGTCCGTAGTCGAAGGTGATCGGGGGTGGCTTGCTTGAGGTCGAAAAGCATATACCCGTGCTGAGGGGTTGTCGCATCTTTAAAGGCTTCCAACGCAAATGGTGTGCGGCCGGGATACATCTGTCTCGCCAGATGCAGCAGTTGAGTGGTATCTCTCGGGTTTTTGAAGACCACCAGATAGTGGGCATTTAAGCTGATGTTGCGATGTTCTTTGTTTTTACTGAACAGATTCTGCACAATGTAGATGATGCTGAGCCGTTGATGATGGCTGCCTTTGGTAAAGAGTTGGGTGACTCGCGCATCCGTCTCCGCCATGAGATCATCCAGAACCACCAATTGTCCGGTTCCAAATCGGCCAGGTTAGGTAGGCCTTCCACGAACGTGATGTGGGGCATAACTACAGATAGCCCTACAGGCACATCATATTTAGATCTATATCTCTATAAAAATGAAGTGGGCATTCTCTCTCGTCGACTTTATGACAAAAGAGATGATTACAATTTCGACATCGTAAACTATCCCTTTCTGGACAGTAATATTCCAGTGGGACCTGCATATGGCGTATACATATCTCGCTTAGTAGCAGTTGCTAGATCCTGTATTAAATGTGACGATTTTAATCAACGTCACAAAACATTGGTGCAGAAACTTAAAAAACAGGGCTATTCCACCAAGCGCCTACACTCAAAAGTTTCTCAAATTTGGCGATACATATCGCATGCTGATAGCAAAATACGAACGTAGCGTGCAAGATCTATGGCGCTACGTTTCGTAACTTGTGTCTAATTCCGCTTAACCCGGGGCTAGGGGCCGTATGAACCCATGTACTTCAAGAACCTCATGGTACTCATATGAACAGCCACAATCAAAGCGTGACTGAGATACATCATTCTTTAGATGACGACTTTACAACGAATGTTATGGATTAAGAATACTGATCAGCGAAACGGATTTGATATTTTCGGAACATCATGATGTCTTGCCGGCATCATTGAAAACTGTTGACCGCTTCTCTCTTGCAGGAAACAAGCCTATGTTTATGTATGTATACTATTGTAAACTTTTTGGTCGTCAAGATGTTGATATTATTGTTCTAACCCGGGCTTTTGTGCCGGTAAGATGATAGCCTGGCTTGGTTAGGGCGACCGGGCAACTTTACATGTACCCAGAACTAGCTTGCGAGTTCGCTGCTGGGTCTTTACAGCAGTCTGAAAGAAGTTCATAGCCCTGTATCTTTTGCCTCAAGAAATTCCATCAAGAAAGTCGTCATCAAGTTGTTACGAAGTTGAAGATTTTATTCCAGACTTCTGACATCAAAGGTGGTACAGACGATGGCCAAATGACAAACAAAGACAGCCCCTAAACGTTAAATTTAGACCTAAAGTTTCTGATACATTTCCTCGAGACGGAGTTCCAAAATTGTCTGCACTAGGTAAATCAGGCTGTATATTTATACCATCGACTGACCGATACAACAACATATTTTTCAGTACTGTTTGGACATTTCAAATCATGAACATGCAATTTCGTAAACACAAAAGAAAACATTACGGGAGTATCAAGTACACTCACAGCATGTTAAATGATGAGAACTGGGAAACACAGATTTGTGAATTGGGTCAAAAACATCCCTCCACATTTTTAACGATGCAAATAGGACACTGTGAGTGTCAAACAAATCAAAACATTTACCGGGGTATTACGACCCGCCATAGCTATAATATGCAACGTTATAAACCCATACAGGCAGGCATCATATATGACATCAAGACTATGCAATATTTAATATTCCATCAATAACTTGTAGAAAACTAATTATCATAAGATGCTTATATCTGAATAACTTGTAGAAAACCAATTATCATAAGATGCTGATATCTTACAAGGTGATTGATAAATAATTTGACTGTGCATGCATGGTTATTGGCCAATTACATACACATAATCTAGAAAGCTCATTCAAGCTTCAATCCACCATTCCCACTTTATTTCTTAGACAAAAGAATGGCCCTGACAACTAACAGGTACACTGACTTGTGATACCTTAACCTAAATCTTTGGTTTGTAGTTTATCTTCCTATGGTTTACAGTATGGAATATTTTTATCCATTGATAACTACTTTTTTTGACATGAAGTTGCCATAACTATCATCACTCTGCATGTATTCTCTTTGAATATGGAGATAATTTGATGAACACCGGTACCGTACCAGTATTTACAGGCAGAAAAGGAATATTACGAACCACAAATGTACATCCATTCGGTTCGCCGGGCAAATCCATTGTCTTAGAATTAAACTGGGAAAGAGGCATTGCATTAATCCATCTAATTTCAAAATAATAAATGTTCTAATCATCAAACATGCTTTTTTGGGGATTTGGGGTATTTATTTCTTCTCGTTTTTAGCATGAGTTGTTCCATTGCTTCAATATCGGAAGTCGTGTGTTCACCAGGATCTTGATAACATGGTAATTTTGTTTGACATTAGGTGCTTCAGGAAAGTGCGGGGAATTCAAAGAAACTATCTTTAATGTTATGGCGGTCACGTGGCACGTGCTTATCCTTATGAATTAACATGTGCGTCCAAAGTTCCCCGCGTTTTGTCCGAATTTCCCCGACATTTACCACCTTTCTTAAATATTTTTTCTGCAACAAACACTCATGTGATCACCATCCGCACAAATCAGGCCACTATTTGGGAACCCTTGTCTCAATGACACTGGTGTAAACAAACATCTGCACACATCCAGATATTGGAGAATGCAGTGCTTTACCAAAGGTGTCCGTAATATGCCGACTTTACCCTAAATCATGGGAACAGTACTGTTACACTAAAAGTATTTAAGGATGTACCATCAGAAGGGTCAGTAGATCGAACCAGAGCATTTATTCAGTGTCATGCTATTTTGTATGCTGGAGAATATTTCACTTGTGTATTGGTGTGCTCATGTTGATTTTCTAATCTGATTTTAGGTGGTTCTCAGTAAGTCCATGACAGAGGTGACAAGGGGTGTGATTGGACATGTCCGATTCCCGCTTCTCTCACCTGACGAACTCTCCACACTGGAGGAAGAGAACAAGAAGGACAAGATTATCCCTGTAAGTTTTATTACACTGCTCTGTTGGTACATGTACATATACAATAAACTCTCCAATAATTCTGCTCTGTTGTTACATGTACACTAAACTCTCCAATAATTCTGCGGTCCATCTTTCATGTAAGTATCACGAGAACGGCCCTCATCTAAGAACACATGACAGAGGCATTCTTGATATACCAGTGAAAGATTCACACATTTCTGTAAGAAATCACTTGAATGGATGGAGTCTCAAAGTGACACTTTGAGAAGTTACATTCTGTCCGACGACAGATTGCTGCGACAGTTCAAAACTATTTCTTCTGAGTGACACTTTGCAATGCCACTTTCGCAAGGTATATTGCTGCGAAAGTCTGAAACTTTTTATTAGGGAGGAAATCGAGTGTCAAAGCGGTATCAGGGAGGATTGTATGTGAAATAGTGTCGATTAAAGCGGGTTTGGAACTTAGGGTTAGGTATGTTTCATAACTGTCTTGTTCAGGTTCATTTCAGCCATAAAATTCATATGTAGCCACCAAAGTGTACCTATAGTTGTGTGTCAAAGCAGTATCAGGAAGGAATGTACATCAAGTCGATTGTCAAAGCGGTGTCGGGGGAGAATGTACATAAAGCCCAGTGTCAAAGTGGTGTCAGGGAATAACATACATGAAATCCAATGTCAAAGTGGGATTAAGACACAGGTTAGCTATGTTTCAAAAATGACAGGTTAATCAAACCATTTAAATTTTCCATCAAAGTGTATCTGTATTCTAATGTCACAGCAGGGTTAAGGAGTGCTGTACATGAAGTCCAGTATCAAAGCGTTCTTAGGAAAAAATGTATGTAAAGTCGAGTGTCAAAGTGGTGTAAGGGAGGAACGTACATGAGGTCACATGTCAAAGCGGGATTATGACTTGGGGTTAGGTATGTTTCATAACTATGGTGTGTCAGAATAGTGTTAGGGAGGAATGTACATGAAGTCGAGTGTTAAAGCAGTGTTAGGATGGAATGTACGTGAAGTAGAGTGTCAAAGCGGGTTTAGGACTTAAGATTAGGTAAGTTTCATAACTACATAACTACGTATCATGTTACTGTTCATTTCAGCTATAAAAAAAAACATATTTCTCCACCAAAGTTGTTTGCAAAATCTGGGTTAGGGAGGAATGTATGCGAAGTTGAGTGTCAAATCGGTGTTAGGAAGGAATGTACATGAAATGAAGTTTGAAAGCAGTGTTAGGGAGAAATGCATGTTTAGTCCAGTGTCAAACATGTGTTGGCGAGGTATGTAAGTTAAGTCGAGTCAAAGCGGTCCTGGCAAGGAATGTACATGATGTCGTGTGTCAAAGTGATGTTAAGAAGGAATGTATGTGAAGTCAAGTGTCAAAGCGGTGCTAGAGAGGAATGTACATGAAAATTAATGTCAAAGCGGTGATAGGGAGAGATGTAAGTGAAGTCAAGTGTCAAAGCAGTCCTAGGGAGGATTGTAAGTGAAGTCAAATGTCGAAGTGGTATCAGGGACAACAGTATGTTTAGTCGAGTATGAAAGCAGTGTTAGGGAGGAATGTATGTGAAGACGAGTGTCAATTAAAGCGGGCTAGGACTGTTTAATAATTATCAAGTCACAAGCTGAATATATAAATATTTTGACCTTGTCAAGTGTCGCTGCAAACTGTTGCCCAGGAAAAACACATTCAAACTGTTGCACAAAGTTGTCGTCCAACAAAATATAGCTTGTCAAAGTGTCACTGCAAACTGTCGCTTAGAAAAAACAGTTTCAAACTGTCGCAGCAATCTGTCGTCAGACAGAAAATACCTTGTCAAAGTGTCGCTATAAACTTTCATCTCAGAGAAGGTAAATTCCTCTTCAAAGTGTCGCTATTTTTTTCTATACTACGAGAAAATAGTTTTAAACTGTCAGTGGAAAAGTGTTGTCGGGTAAGAGGAAAACTTTCCCCATCACCAGCCCCCTAGTGCTTTTAACTCGCACAACATTCAATGTTAGACATACATGTCACAAGTGCTTTGACCATAACCAGCCTAGCTTCTCTCGTGTGTTCTTACTTGAGGGATCGATCCCTTCTCATGATTACTTTACATGGAAGATCCACCAATTCTGCTCACTTTGTACATACACAGTAAACTCTCTAATAATTCTGCTCTGTTGAAGAAACGAATGTATACCCAGAAATTTGCATATGCCAATCGAGGCACAAAGTGGGTTGACATGCTACAATGTGTATTCCATCTCAGACTGATATTAAGAAGCCCCCGTATCAAGCAGCCTTGTTCCACTAATGACAGGATTCTAATGATAAAATGTTATTTACTGATGTTTTCAACCTTACAGATGGAATGTCTCTCATTTGCATGGAAATTCCACGCCCTGAAGAAAGCGGAGAAGGGGAATCCCCTCACCCGGAGACGGAAAGGCACATCACGGAGAGAGTCACATTCTCACCTGGACAAGTTATGAGGGGTTGAATGAATAATGTCGGTACACTAAAACATTGTAGTGATTAGGTGATCTTTACCTGAGAGGCTAACATTATGAGCGAATCATGTATTTATTCAAAGAAATGCAACAGTGAAGAAAAAAGGGTGGTTTCATGAGCGAGAATGCAGATTCCAATTCTGCATCGATGTTCTGTAAATGCCTTATTATTTATGTACATGTAGAACTATCTTTTGCTATTTTCACGTTAAAACGTTTTCCGTGAAATATCTTCCTATTTTTGCTCTTAGTTGAGTCTATACTGAATATAGAAGATATGTTCTGAAAACCTATGTCATAACTCGTGAATGCATCTCGTTCTTGTTGTTGTTATCCTTATATCCACAATTGTTGCTCCAAAGACACTATATATTTATGTCTCCCCCAACTATGTTGGGGGGAGACATCTAGTGTTTGTGCTGTCTGTCTGTCTGGTTGGATGGATGGATGGATGTCTGTCTGGATGGATGTCTGTCCGTCCCCTTGCCTTGTCTGCAAGATATCTTGAGAACTACTGGATGGAATTTCACCAAACTTGGATGGAAGCTTCATTGTGATAGCCCCCTCATTTGATTAGGTTTTGGTTTATGTGCGTGCATTCATCCGTGTCCGGTGTCCGTCCGTCCGTCCATCTACTTGTACATGTATATACGGGCCTTGTCTGCAAGATATCTTGAGAACTACTGGACGGAATTTCACCCCACTTGGATGGAAGCTTTAGTGGGATAGCCCCCTCATTTGATTAGATTCTGGTGTGTGTGCGTGCATTCATCCATGTCCGGTGTCCGTCCGTCCGTCCATCTACTTGTACATGTATATACAGGGCTTGTCTGCAAGATATCTGGAGAACTACTGGATGGAATTTCACCAAACTTGGATGGAAGCTTCATTGGGATAGCCCCCTCATTTGATTAGGTTTTGGTGTATGTGGGTTCATTCATCCGTGTCCGGTGTCCGTCCGTCCGTCCATCTACTTATACATGTATATACAGGGCTTGTCTGCAAGATATCTGGAGAACTACTAGATGGAATTTCACCAAACTTGGATGAAAGCTTCATTGGGATAGCCCCCTCATTTGACTAGGTTTTGGTTTGTGTGCATGCGTTCATCCGTGTCCGGTGTCCGTCCGTCCGTCCATCTACTTGTACATGTATATACAGGCCTTGTCTGCAAGATATCTTGAGAACTACTGAACGGAATTTCACCACACTTGGATGGAAGCTTCAGTGGGATAGCCCCCCTCATTTGATTATGTTTTGGTGTGTGCGTGCATTCGTCCATGTCCGGTGTCTGTCCGTCCGTCCATCTACTTGTACATGTATATACAGGGCTTGTCTGCAAGATATCTGGAGAACTACTGGACAGAATTTCACCAAACTTGGATGGAAGCTTCATTGGGATAGCCCCCTCATTTGATTAGGTTTTGGTGTATGTGCGTGCATTCATCCGTGTCCGGTGTCCGTCTGTCCATCCATCTACTTGTACATGTATGTACAGGCCTTGTCTGCAAGATATCTTGAGAACTACTGGACGGAATCTCACTCCCCTTGGATAGAAGCTATAGTGGGATAGCCCCCTCATTTGATTAGGTTTTGGTGTGTGTGCGTGCATTCATCCATGTCCGGTGTCCGTCCGTCCGTCTACTTGTACATGTATATACAGGGCTTGTCTGCAAGATATCTGGAGAACTACTGAACAGAATTTCACCAAACTTGGATGGAAGCTTCATTAGGATAGCCCCCTCATTTGACTAGGTTTTGGTGTGTGTGCCTGCATTCGTCCGGTGTCCGTCCGTCCCGTCCATCTGCTTGTACATGTATATACAGGCTTTGTCTGCAAGATACCTTGAGAACTATTGGATGGAATTTCACCAAACTTGGATGGAAGCTTCATTGGGATAGCCCCCGCATTTGGTCAGGTTTTAGTGTATGTGTGCATGCATTCATCCGTGTCCGATGTCCGTCCAACCGTTCATCTACTTGTACATGTATATACAATGAAAATCGCTTCTTTGTAATTAATATTTTTAGATACGCAGCTTTGTTTAAGATACTTATTGCTACATTCATTTTATAGCACTTTCCCTTAAATTATGTGCCCATTCAAGGCAAGGTGGGAGGTTGGGGGAGACGTATGTTTTTGCCCAAAAAAACAACCAGCATAGGCTTCATGCCGGAGCGGCAACTCAAGGGTCAAAGCGGAACCTCTAGTTTTTAAAATTTTTAATCCAAAAAATAATGACAAATAAATTAAGCTAAGGTGATTGATTATCTGTTTACTTTGGAAACAGAATAAAAATGAGCGATTTCTCATCTGCAGATGGTAAAACATCCTGTCTGTAGGTTGTTGTAACTTTTAAGGTCCACATTACAAAGCACATGGCTCTGATCCTCATGCAAGCAGTGACAGCAGGACATAAAATAATCCTCATTCCTGTCGAGCTAAGGATTAAAGCTGTGCCACCTCTGATATTGATCGCTTCAACAGTTCTCCATTTTACTTTATATACAAGCTGACCATAATTTTTACAGCAATTCAAGGCCTAGTGCAAATTAGTATTATTTCAATTCAAACAAAGTACTCACCACATGGGATTTGTGCCTGCGGAGTTGAAGTAAAAAACAATATTTTCAAGTAAACTTTTTCACATTTACCTGTAGTGGATTATCCGAGAAAGATACATTCATTGAAATTGCTTTTGAGGTGAAACCACGAAAGATAATTTCTGGAAGGAATAAGACATTTACAATATTCGGATTTTAAAGCAAGACTTGAACTTTGCCATCTAGACTCATTGTTCTACCCAGACATATACTATTGTTCTCTTGTCTCTCGACTCCTACACAAAAGATGGACCCTAAATGACCAATCTCTGTGTTGGCAGTATTCTCTATTCTAATGAATTTCCAAGTACTTCTTCCCAAGAGCATAATGTATGTCGGTCACGATGATTGTGATTGTTTGTATGAACATCCATCTTCACCATGGCAATATTAATGCTTTATTTTGAACTGAATGCAAAACCTTAACAGCGACAAGAGAAATGGAGTCACATGATCAAGGTATCAGAACCTCACATTATTGAATGTTGGATATAGTGTGTATGATTATTTGCACTTAGGAAAATGCGAGTTGGCTGAAACAGACTATGACATAATGTCAGGAAGTTGCTTTACTTATTGTGTTCTCTTTTATGGAGATGCGGCAAAAAGTTCGGTAAAGAGGACGTTTTAAGGCCAGATTGGTTTAATATTAGCATAAAATAGCAAACAAGGGTGTATTTGGACCATGCAAATATTGTCAGCCTTCTTTTTGGAGAGAAAAACATTTGTTTACTTGTTGTAATCAACCTTATAAAGGTCTATACTACTACTTGTAGGGATGTTTGTATTCACGGCAAGCCATATTGGATTTTCTCATTACGAGTTGAGCGAAAAAATGGGAACATGGATTTGAACCTTTCTACAATGATAGAGTAACAACAATATCACTTTTAACAAGCAATGCACACGAGATCCCATATTAGTTAAACACAGGCCTCCGGACATCGCATAAAACAATTAAGTGATCTGATAGAACAATCGATCAGACTGACTTACTCGGTTGATTAGCTGAAATTTACAGTGGGATTTTCCATAAACACTGGCCATCTGTACCCAGGTTATCTTGGATATGGCTGGTTGGAGAAGGGTGATGAACACAGTGAGACTATTAAAGCAGTTCAGTCTCAAAATATAATTGACACTGTATGTAAAACCTATATGCATTATTTTCTTGAGGTTTTTTTCTTATTTCTAAAAATCAGTTTCTGTAAAGCAGCCAGACATTTTCTATGTTAATGGAGTATTATGTTTTGCTAATTCAAGCACCCCATTAAAATTCAGTCACCCCAAGTTTTAGGACACTATTCTATTGGCCATTCTTATTCAAATCATCCTCTAAAATCAAGGATTATCTGAACGATTTTGGTCCATTTTGTCAACTTCCTGTTTCAACGAATTTGATGAACCTCTGATTTCATAGTGGGAATTCCATTTCTGTGTATGAATTATTATTAGAAGAATAATAACGTATTTGGTTAACTGTGATACATGATTCTCAAGTGTTTTATAGGGTGGATGATCAGCAGGAACACAACATGGCTGGGTGGTGCTTGTTGGTTTTGTTGCGATATGACTGAAATAATGTTGAAAGCGACGTTAAATCCTATTCACTCACTCATCACCGTGATCATACATGTACCTAAATGTCAGAAAATACATGTACAACAAATGTACTCCACGATGATGATAGCAGACATTTTTGTAGCGCAAGAATTGAAACATGAAGATGGAGGATAATGGAATTTGCATTAATTTTATTCTGGGGAATGAAGTTCCAATCAGACCTGTGATAATTATAATCCCTCATACATGTATATTCATAGATTTTATAATTATGTGATATAAAGTTTGTACATGTATTAATCATGCACTGTATTGGTACATGTATGACTATTATACACTTATGTACTGATATGTTCTTTTCCCCATTATATTGTATAGAATCACAAGTGGCCAGTATTACCTGTTGTTGTACATACAGCTATGTGGTTTTTCTCACTGTATTGTATATAATCACAAATGTCCACTATTTTTTAATTGGATAGATGGGCCTTCATATTGGACAGTTGTTGGCTTTTTGTCTCAATTCGCAAGTGACAAGTGTCCAAACAACCTGGCAGCTTCAGTGATCTGTTTAATGACATTCAATGTCATGAAGCAGAAATTGTTCAACTATTTACATTTACGGCTTACAGCATTGGACACACTGGTTCTCATCAGATCACCGAAGTTATTAGCAACGTTGAGCTCAGTCAATACTTGGATGGGTGACCGGGTGCTGTTCTGGCTGGGCTGATCAGTGTCCAGGATAATAGGAACTGTGAGCACTCTCGTGTTCTGGCACATGTATGCACCATCGTGATATGAATGAAACAGGGTTGAAAATGATGTTAAACCCTACCACTCACTCATATTCTTCATTTCTTCCTCAAAGTATATAATAAGTTATCAGATTGAACAGTTTTGTATGGACTCGTCCTGGGATCAGGGAACTTGAGGGAATCACAAACTCATCCCTGCTCTAGCTCCCACCCACGACTCACCCATACAATCACATAACCTAGGATACCAGGTCAGTAAATGTTAGGAAATTCTAGGTTGTATATATGTATGTATTTTGAGTCCACCATTATTTATGTCCTACTCTGTGATAGTCCTGGGATATGTGATCATGTGATAGCAATGTCAATGTAAACTTTAATGATTTACAAATCTTTTATATTTAGTACATATACTACGCTTATTGCATCATATTGGACTTTCAGCTGAGGGCGCCCCGTGGGGCTTTCGGGGATTGACCTGGGATGTCGTTGTGCACACCGCAGGTCATGGTAAGAATAATCCTCAGCTCCTCAGAGAGCTTGTCATAAGGGGCGACTAACTGAAGCACCTGTGTGGTTCCCAGGTGTAAAAAGGAATAGGACCCAACGTCGTGATATGACTGAAATATAGTTGAAAGCGATGTTGAATCATATTCACTCACTCTCTCAGCTGAGGGCCGCCCTCGTCTGTTTGACATATTGCAGCAGTGTTTATTCCCATCCAGCAGTAGTTTGTGCAGACCAGTTTTCAAAACGATAATCAAAGAAAATTGGTGGGATGGATATGAACATTGTTTTTAAAACAGATGCCAGACAGTTTTGACCCCGTCTGCTTCAGCCTAAACAAAATCATTGGTGGGTAAAAATAAACACTGCTACAATGTGTCAAATAGACAAGGGCAATCAGTTGAACATCAATACTGATACAGTAAGTGTAGTAATTGTATTCATCACATGGATCGATTTCAGTTGACATCCTTGGATCGACATGCTTTATTCTCTTAAATCTCAGAACCACATGACCTGACATGATTGATACTTGACGACGTATTGGATATATCAACCTAGCTATGGCACACTCAGGCCTCATTGCGAGCTATTTATTCCTGGTTGGTATATCCGATACACCGTCTCGTGTCATCATATAATTATAACATAATTTTACTTTGCGGAGTATCTGGGCAACATTCAATCGAATTTGATAGCTATATTTGAGTTCACTTTTTCTCAATCAGCGATTTTAGAAAAATTAGTATACATAGGCTTTATTTTTGAATGATACACTGAATAAAGCCAAAGTTTACTCGCTATATCTTCTGAATAAATGTATGAAGCTTCAAGATGTATTAGGTATGCATGAAATGAATCTATCCAACTTGATAATGAAAGTAATTTGTATTACATGTACAACACAGTAAATTGTATTACATCAACAACAAAATGTGTCCTCGCTCCCGGTAAATGATAGCTATTCTATGAATATGATGAACAACATGGGAACAATACAGCATTCTCTTTGGGATTTGCACAAAAGACCCAGCAAATGGAAAAACTTGGGACAAAAGCCCCAATAGACGAAAGCCCCATCCAACATTTAGTTTCAGGCCAGGACAATAAGATCACTTTACCAATTTACCCCCATACATAGTAGGGGGTATATACTGGATTCTGATTGTCCATCCATCTGTCCGTCTGTGTTCCAATGCATTTATCTGTTGGCCCGTCTGAAATTCATTTGCAGGCAATAACTTGAGAACCGTTCAGCAGATTCTTCTCAAATTTGGTATGCATATACCATGCCACGAGGTGTCGCCTGGGATTGCATTTCGACCTCTTCCGCCAATAGGTGGCCCCACCTGGTCGTAAAATCCTATATGCATTTCTGGGCAATAACAAAAACCTTTCAGCGGATTCTTTTCAAATTTAGCATGTATATACCATGCCACGAGATGTTGCTTGGGCTGGACTGTTAAGGGGCTGAGGGGTTGTAGCACCTCCGGTGCCTCATGTTATAATGACAGAATAACTAAATGTTCCCAAATAATTCTGACATTTCCTATTGTGAATATATTTTGTACCAAATTGTTGTAAAAATATATGTTATTAATAGTACCGATATTTCATACAGAATTTTACTGACTGTCTTCAAAGTGTTGTATTATATTTTTGTAGCTCTATATATTAAATATTATTTACTAGACAATAATTACAATTCTGTGATGAAAGTTTATCTTTGTGTTTGTTGTTGGAATTGGTTGTTTTTGATTACTGTCCGAGTGGTTATTCTTGTCCCCCACCACGTAAGTTGGGGGGACTTAGAGACACAAGGTGTCTGTAATTTCGTCATTCCATCTTTGCATTACACATATACTATATGTCCGACTAATATCTCTTCAACTAAATGTGCAACTTCGAACTTGGAGAGTGTCTTGACATTGGTTATAGGACCATTGGGGTTGTTTTTCAGTTACCTGTGTAATCCTAGATGGTCACCATCAGCCACCTCGGATTATCAGCAGTTGGATCTTTACACATTTTTTGTCCTACCAATAACTCGAGAACTATTGAACCGATTGACTTCAAACTTGGAGAGTTCCTTAACATTGGTGAGAGGATGGTTGTATCTTTGTAATCCAAGGCAGCCGCCAACAGCCGTCTTGCATTGTCAGCAGGATTTTGTATGCATTTGTTATCTGACCAATAACCTGTGATCCAAGATGGCCTCCATCACACATCTTGCATTATCATCAGTTGGATATTTACGCATTTCTTATCTGACCAATAACTCGAGAACTATGGAACCAATCGACTTAAAATTTTGAGAGTGTCTTGACATCAGTGAGCGGACAGTTGGGATTGCTTTTGAGTTACCTGTGTATAATCCAAGATGGCCGCTGTCAGCCATCGTGAATTTCAATCATGGCATTGTCAGCAGTTGGATCTTTACATATTTCTTGTCTGACCAATAACCCGAGAACTATTGAACCAATCGACTTCAAACTTGGAGAGTGTCTTGACATCGGTGAGAGGGATATGGGATATCATCCTACAAAAAAATCACATCGGTAGGATCTTTCTGAATGTTAATTTCTAATGGAGCAAGTTGTTGTTCGTAGAGTGGGGTCTAAGGAAAATTACAATAATAATACCCTTTCCTTAAAAATATATTTGGCATTCTAGAAATAAGGGGTTACGTTATCTTTTACTTATAAAAACCTTGCTTGTAAACCCCAAAATAAGTCTTATATTGAATTACTACTTGAAAAAGTAGCATATCCAGAAAATCATATATTTTGACCATATTTTTTGTATAAACCATTTTTGTATGAATGAGAGATAACATCACCTGGATTTCTATGAGATATTAGAGTCAACATACTGACATGTTATCTTAGAGAAAAATTAATAACGTGAACATTCGATTTCTTTGCTAATATTTTTACCGCATGATTTTCTGATTGAAATTAGCCAAAAGAACGGACCCTTCACCATACCAATTTCTAGCAATAAAGATAGGTGCCAGAATGGCATGTTAAAAGATAGGGGATATGCAATCAATTGCAAATTAGAGATTTTCAGTTATACTGCTGGAATTTTAGCTGTTGTCCACATTTTTGAAAGATTATTATTTATTCTCAGTTGATAATAATGCTCACTGGTCTGTAAATGTTGGTTTTGTTGGACATGTGACTTCTTGTAAATGAATGGTAATAAAACCCCTTTGAACAATGGGCATCCATTGATACCATGGGGACAAAGACCTTTGGGACACTGAAGAGATTGGTCAAGTTAACATCTATGAAAACAATACCTTTTGAAACATCCATGTAGGCAATGGTTCATTGAAGTGGATCTGTCCTGTAGTGTCAGGTGGTTCAAGTCCTAGATGACATGGTACAGATTGACTTTTCATGGGTTATACCAGGTGATGGTAGGGCCTGTGCACTGGGTATAACAGATGATTCCAGATTTCAATCTAGTGTTACTCTACGATTTCAAGACTAAGGCAATTTAAAGTTGTAGAATGCGACATGGAATTTATTCTTCTCCAAAGCTGGTCAAGACGGAACAAACAAGCTGCTGACAAAACGTCTGTAATATCATCTGTATCAATGGTGAAATAGATAGACACACCAGAGTCGTGATGGTACTATGACTAAAGATACAACTCCTTTGCTTGAACAATTGCCACTAATTTACAACATTATCTTAAGTGCTGCAGTATTCTGTTTGCTCATCATGCAGTGCCAGTCTGTACAAGGAGCATCCTAAAAGTTCAGTCTGAATAAACAGTAGTTTGGCACCTAAGTGACCAATGGCCAGTATATCTAAACAAAACACCTCAATTAAGTATCAAGTGGTCAAGATTTGAGACAACAAACATGATGCATGGCAGATACCAGAGGTTCTAGTTCTGGTCCAAATGCTGTTTACGCCCTTTCAAATTTCTATTATAATGTACTTTGTGTGATAAATGGTATAGAAAATAACCTATACATGAATTCCACGAAAAAGCGGACATCGCTAAAACAGCCCTTTTTCGCATAAAATTCACTCCGCATTATTACGTAGACCATATATTAGCATGCTGTTTTTGCTATTCGCTTCCTATGATCTCCGCGGACACAACAATAACAGAGAAGATGTGTTTTAATCAGGAAATATTTTCCCCGCATTTTTTGAACCTGAAGAACTCGGGAAATTCGAAAATTGTCAAGGAAGAAAAGTTGCATTTTACTGAAAACTATACTATTTTGAAACATCTGTATAAAAGATATGCATGTGACTGGAACTGTATACCTTGGTAAAAATAAGAGTTCAGAGTTTTAATTTTATAAGTAGAAGTGATAAATTCACCTAGGAATATTTTTTTGGAGAAAATGTGTAATTAATAAAGATGTTTTACCGAGAAGATTTAAAAAGCGCACTCGTGATTCCGTCACGATTTTTTTGGTGATTCCGTCACGGACTAGATTTAACCCCTGTGATGATCCAATCGCATTTTTCTCACGAGGAAAAAAATCTTATCATCCTTGGTTACTGTATGTTAGTAAGAGATGTCATATAAGAATAATCAGATTGAAACAGAGCAGCAAAAAATAGACAAGCGACACTAGTCAAGAGTCCTGTCCGTTTCAGGTGATTTTTCGAGGTATGATTTACTGAAAATGCTGGATCATCTGTACATTTTTCATGGATCCGTAAACAGATGTCGTATAGAATAGCAAACTAAGCATAAAACTAAATGGGTATGACCACGGAACCTCCGAGTACATGGCTTTGAATAAAAAAAAGTCTTCCCAACGGTGATTCCGTCACGGTGGAATTCATGTATTAAAGATAAATCAATTAAATGAATTTCAATAATTGGCAATCTACAGTGATTATGTAATATTAATAAAATATAGATGTAAATCTTCAAAACAGATAGGTTCCAGTCTCACCAGTCCACTAAGCGATTCTTTTTATTCTTGATTCTGTACAATTTTGGCTTTGGTCCCTCCATTATAAAATGGATAGAAATAATTTGCAATAATGCTAAATCGTGCATTTTATGTACAGAGCGATCATATGTCAAAGGTTTTTAATATAAAGCTGTAGACAAGGTGACCCTCTCTCTCCCTATTTGTTTATTATTTGTGCAAAAACCCTTGCGATATTACTCAGACAAAATCCAAATATAAAAGGTATTATGATTGATAAAGTTGAATATAGAGTAGGACAATATGCTGATGATATGGAAATATTCCTTCATGGAAGTGAGTCGTCTCTCCAGGAAATCTTGAAAACTTTGGAGACTTTATATTTGATGTCTGGTCTGCGAATAAATATAGATAAGACTAAAGCTATTTGGATTGGTAGTCTCGCGTTTTATGAGAGGAAATTATGCGAGGGGTCCAGGCTGGAGTGGAATGCATCTGAAATTACTATTTGTTTTAGGGATTCAGTTCAGCTTAAATTTAAATGATCTATGTGATTTTAATTACATGCCCAAAATAAATCAAATACACAAGCTTTCCAAGCAATATTTAGAGACCAAGAAGTTAACAATGTATGGAAAGGTTACAGTAATAAAATCATTAGCACTACCAAAGCTGACCCACTTGTTCCTATCTTTATCTACCCCCCCCCCCCCCCTCCCCACCCCCGACAGAATTATTGAATAAAATAAATAAATGATAATCTGGAAAGCCAGATGAGGTAAAACACCGAATTATAATTCAAGAATCACTAAAATGGGGTATTAGAATGGTAGAAGTGGACACATTTATAGATGCTTTGAACGTCTCGTTGATTAGACGAACTTTGAAAAGACGAAATAAATGCCGCATGGGTTAGAGAACCTGTGCTGTATTGTCAGACGATTAAAGTCCCAGTCTCACCAGACCAATATGTGAGTCCCTAAAGCATTCACGAAAACAGTGATTTGAAGACTGATATTTGGAACATCCATGAAGACAATGGTTTGAACACTTATATTTGGAACATCCACGAAGACAATGGTTTGAATAGTGATCCTTGGAACATCCATGAAGACAATAGTTTGAACACTGATATTTGGAACATCCACGAAGACAATGGTTTGAACACTGATCTTTGGAACATCCATGAAGACAATGATTTGAACACTGATATTTGGAACATCCATGAAGACAATGGTTTGAACACTGATATTTCGAACATCCATGAAGACAATGGTTTGAACACTGATATTTGGAACATCCATGAAGACAATGGTTTGAAGACTGATATTTGGAACATCCATGAAGACAATGGTTTGAACACTGATATTTGGAACATCCATGAAGACAATGGTTTGAACACTGATATTTCGAACATTCTTGAAGACAATGGTTTGAACACTGATATTTCGAACATCCATGAAGACAATGGTTTGAACACTGATATTTGGAACATCCATGAAGACAATGGTTTGAAGACTGATATTTGGAACATCCATGAAGACAATGGTTTGAACACTGATATTTGGAACATCCATGAAGACAATGGTTTGAACACTGATATTTGGAACATCCATGAAGACAATGGTTTGAACACTGATATTTGGAACATCCATGAAGACAATGGTTTGAACACTGATATTTGGAACATCCATGAAGACAATGGTTTGAACACTGATATTTGGAACATCCATGAAGACAATGGTTTGAAGACTGATATTTGGAACATCCATGAAGACAATGGTTTGAACACTGATATTTGGAACATCCATGAAGACAATGGTTTGAAGACTGATATTTGGAACATCCATGAAGACAATGGTTTGAACACTGATATTTCGAACATTCTTGAAGACAATGGTTTGAACACTGATATTTCGAACATCCATGAAGACAATGGTTTGAACACTGATATTTGGAACATCCATGAAGACAATGGTTTGAAGACTGATATTTGGAACATCCATGAAGACAATGGTTTGAACACTGATATTTGGAACATCCATGAAGACAATGGTTTGAACACTGATATTTGGAACATCCATGAAGACAATGGTTTGAACACTGATATTTGGAACATCCATGAAGACAATGGTTTGAACACTGATATTTGGAACATCCATGAAGACAATGATTTGAAGACTGATATTTGGAACATCCATGAAGACAATGGTTTGAACACTGATATTTGGAACATCCATGAAGACAATGGTTTGAACACTGATATTTGGAACATCCATGAAGACAATGGTTTGAAGACTGATATTTGGAACATCCATGAAGACAATGGTTTGAACACTGATTTTTGGAACATCCACGAAGACAATGGTTTGAACACTTATATTTGGAACATCCACGAAGAAAATGGTTTGAATAGTGATCCTTGGAACATCCATGAAGACAATAGTTTGAACACTGATATTTGGAACATCCACGAAGACAATGGTTTGAACACTGATCTTTGGAACATCCATGAAGACAATGATTTGAAGACTGATATTTGGAACATCCATGAAGACAATGGTTTGAACACTGATATTTCGAACATTCTTGAAGACAATGGTTTGAACACGGATCTTTGGAACTTCCATGAAGACAATGTTTTTTTCTCCAACATTGGGCCTTGGAACATTCATGAAGACATCGGAACCTTGGAACATCCCTGTGGAAAATGACCCCTGGATGATGCATAAAGGCAATGATTTGAAACTTCCATTAAAAAATAAATTAATAAAAAATAATAAAAGAGCACTGTGAAGACATTAACCGTTGGGATATACATATGATCTTCGTCCGCAGAGACGATGGTATTTGAAAAATGCATAAAGGCAATGATCCTTGGAACATCTATCAAGACAAGCTGAGTAGCTAGCAGGTCCTCCGCCAAGTAGCCTGTTTGAGAGTGTACAGCATATACGCTTCCAATATCTCCTTAAATATAACTTGAAAAGTGGATATGTGTATGTGGAAAGAGACGTTTATCTGGAATTGTTGAGACAATTTGAGGAGGTTTGGGAAGCAGTAATGGGTAGTGTAACACTGGAATGTAAGTCTGTAGTTGTATATGGATTTGTGGATGATGAGGTTTATAAATCGATGAGTGGAATAGATCAAGATATCGCGTTCACAACACAGATGGGTACAATATGGGTGAGTGAAATCCAAGATGGTCAATGGCAGCGATCTTGGATTACATACTACCTCAATGAAAATCAATACCAATCGCTGTCTAACTGATGTGAAGCACCGTCTCGAGTTTGAAGTTGATTGGTCAAATTGTTGTCGAGATATCACGTTCACAAGATCCGAGACGGATGGAATTCAATATCGTCAATGGCAGCCATCTTGGATTTGTACCTCAGTGAAAATCAATACCAATGGCCGTCTAATTGATGTGAAGCACATTCTCAAGTTTGAAGTCGATTGGTCAAACTGTTCTCGAGATATCACGTTCACAAGATGTGGGATGGACAGAATCCAATATGGTCAATGGCAGCCATCTTGGATTATGTACCTCAGTGAAAACCAATACCAATGGCCGTCTAACTGATGTGAAAAACCTTCCCTAGTTTGAAGTCGATTGGTTGATTTGTTTCTGAGATATCGTGTTAACAAGATGTGGAACGGAGTGAATCCAATATGGTCCATGGCAGCCATCTTGGATTACGTATCTCAGTGAAAATCAAAACCAATGGCCGTTTAACTGATGCGAAGCACATTCTCAAGTTTGAAGTGGATTGGTCAAACTGTTGTCGAGATATCGCGTTCATAAGATGTGGGATGGACAGAATCCAATATGGTCAATGGCAGCCATCTTGGATTACGTACCTCAGTGAAAATAAATACCAATGGCCGTCTAACTGATGTGAAGAACCTTCCCAAGTTTGAAGTCGATTAGTTGAATTGTTCTCGAGATATCGTGTTCACAAGATCTGGGACGGATGGAATCAATATGGTCAATGGCAGCCATCTTGGATTACGTACCTCAGTGAAAATCAATACCAATGGCCGTCTGACTGATGTGAAGAACATTCCCAAGCTTGAAGTTGATTGGTGGAAATGTTCTTGAGATATCGCGTTCACAAGATGTGGGACGAGCAGAATCCAATATGATCGATGGCGGCCATCTTGGATTACGTACTTCAGTGAAAATCAATACCAATGGCCGTCTAACTGATGTGAAGCACCTTCTCAAGTTTGAAGTCAATCGGTCAAATTGTTCTTGAGATATCGCGTTCACAAGATGTGGGACGGACAGAATCCAATATGGTCGATGTTGTCGAGATATCGCGTTCACAAGATGTGGGATGGACAGAATCCAATATGGTCAATGGCAGCCATCTTGGATTACGTACCTCAGTGAAAATAAATACCAATGGCCGTCTAACTGATGTGAAGAACCTTCCCAAGTTTGAAGTCGATTAGGTGAATTGTTCTCGAGATATCGTGTTCACAAGATCTGGGACGGATGGAATCCAATATGGTCAATGGCAGCCATCTTGGATTACGTACCTCAGTGAAAATCAATACCAATGGCCGTCTGACTGATGTGAAGAACATTCCCAAGCTTGAAGTTGATTGGTGGAAATGTTCTTGAGATATCGCGTTCACAAGATGTGGGACGAACAGAATCCAATATGGTCGATGGCGGCCATCTTGGATTACGTACTTCAGTGAAAATCAATACCAATGGCTGTCTAACTGATGTGAAGCACCTTCTCAAGTTTGAAGTCGATTGGTCGAACTGTTCTTGAGATATCGCGTTCACAAGATGTGGGACGGACAGAATACAATATGGTCGATGGCGGCCATCTTGGATTACGCACCTCAGTGAAAATCAATACCAATGGCCGTCTAACTGATCTGAAGCACCTTCTCAAGTTTGAAGTCGATTGTTCGAATTGTTCTCAAGATATCG
This sequence comes from Hanleya hanleyi, assembly GCA_036873755.1. Classification (NCBI taxonomy): domain Eukaryota; kingdom Metazoa; phylum Mollusca; class Polyplacophora; order Lepidopleurida; family Hanleyidae; genus Hanleya; species Hanleya hanleyi. The sequence continues at coordinate 34,059 of JAVTVY010002298.1, forward strand.
CGTTCACAAGATGTGGGACGGACGGACGGACGGACGGAAGGACGGACGGAAGGACGGACGGAGGGACGGACGGAAGGACGGACGGAAGGACGGACGGCTAGCATTTCCAAGTCCTCCCACCACTTCGTGGTGGAGGACAAAAAAAAAATGGCCATTTGGCTTACAAGGGATGTGAATTATAACACGGAATGTTATATTCATGTTCAGCAAACTCCATGATAATGGAAGATGAAAGTGTAGAGTTTCTAGGAGTCTTTATTTTTAAACAATTTCAAGCACTTTCCAGGTTAGCAATTAAATTCCAGGAGTTTTAAGCACTTTCCAGGAGGCGTATGAACCCTGCTTCTCAAATATGGCACACAGTTGCTGAGGAATAATTGCAACTTAAGACTGTTTCAGAAAAAACAAAATAGTTTGGGTAGGGGGCCTTTTTGGTGAGTAGGTAGGGTTACTCCAAGCAAACGATATTAA
>JAVTVY010002299.1:0-35321 GCA_036873755.1 Hanleya hanleyi
CCGCACACCGTTTGCATTGGAAGCCTTTAAAGATGCCACAACCCCTCAGCATGGGTATATGCTCTTCGACCTGAAGCAAACCACCCCGACCACCTTCGACTACGGACCGGCATCTTTCCCGGAGAGACTCACCACGTGTACATGCAAAAATAATGTAAACACACCTACAGTGGCTCCCCCAGCTGGAGTGTGTGTGTGTTTTGATGATGGGGATAATAAAAAAGAATGAATACCACAGCAGGATTGTGTTCTCTGAAGTAGATAAAAAGAGCAGAGTTGTGGGTTCTAGCATTAGTTGTACAGGATGTCTGCGCGAGTACGGAAGCACGCTCCCACGCTCCGTGTATTGAAGACGGCCCCACCCGAGTTAGTCCGAACCATTGTACGCGGTGCGGACCCTGCTCTCGTGTGCTGTCTGTGCGAGATTGGACTCAATATCTTAAAAGGCAACGTACCACTGACTCCGGCTCAGAAGACCAAGTTGGCCAAGCATAAGACAGGTCTAAGAACCTTAGTCCAGAAGCGAGTGTCTCAAACACAAAAGAAAAAGGTGTTACAGCAAGGCGGCTTTCTCGGGGCTATCTTAGCACCGTTGGCCGCTTCCGTGTTGGGTCCAGTATTGGGTGGACTCTTCGGCCGACAATGAACCACACGAAAAAATGGTCCTCGTCGAACCTCGGCTCCTTCAAAACCTCCAATCGCCCTACCCTGTCCCTTCTACGGTGAAGACGATAAACACCCTCGATGGAGAGATGCAACAGATCTTACAGAGACCGGGGTTAAGCGATAGTGAGAAAGTACAACGGTACAATGAGACGCTTCAGCGGTACATGACGTTCATGGACCAATACAAAACCCTCTCTGCTCCACCACCATCACCACGTGACACACCGCCGACCTCAGCACCGTTCCAACAGCCGGGTGGAGTACCTTCCACAGCCCCACAGTGGGTCGAAGACGAAGTCCTGAAGAGTGTACCTGCCTCGTTCAAGAAACAAGCTGGCCTGGTATTACAACGGATGAAACAGAATCCTAACATGACTTGGAATGATAAAGGCGAACTCCTGGTACAGAATCAGGTGGTCCCCGGGACCCATATGACGGATTTAGTGAATGACCTGATGCGTCAACGCAGAACGCACACGAATCCTCGAGGATGGGAGGTCTTCGCTCAAGGCTTGAAAGACATGCATGTACCACAGGAATTGGTGGGGAACCCCGAGCGCTGGGCCTTTATGCAGAATGTGAGTACACCACCAGAACCTTGGGAACCGGAGTCACCACCCAAATCACCACCACGGCGGGCACCTACGTTTTCACCCCTTTTACCACGCCACCCTCTGCAACCACCAAGAGCTAAATCACCGCGACCATCACGACGATTAGCGCCCAAGGGCTGGGAGAAGTATTAAAACCAACAGCAGCAGCAGGACAGCTCAGTCATCATGTTTTACCTCACCCTACCCAGTAACAGCTCGGCTGATGTGTTTCCTGACAACACCTTGACCAAGTACGTGACCCAGTTACCACAACCGTTGCATTTACCTGGACGCTGGGAATGTGGACTCGTGGATATCCAATACCCTTACTCGTGGTACAACGTGCGAGCCAATGAAGTATGGTACGAGGTGACCTACGAAGGACAAGAAACTCGACTCAAACTACCCGAAGGTCAATATGATACCCCCAAGGAGTTCATGGGTGGACTGAGAAGTCTGATGCATTATAAGTCTCTACGAGACGTCACGAATACTTCAAAACCCATCAAATCTTTCCCCTTCAAAAATCACGTGGACTTGGATTACAACGCACACAACGACAAGGCCAATCTCACGCTCAGCCCCAACGTAAGTGTCGAACTCAGTCCTACCCTACAGCAAATGCTGGGTTTCAATTACCAGGGGTACGCTGGCCCCACCGGCGAGATAGCCCACATCCCGATGGACATGCGTGGTGGTATGTATGGCCTGTACGTCTACTCGGACGTGGTCGATGCACACATTGTCGGCGACAGCAACGTACCTCTACTGCGCGTCTGCCCGGTGAAAGGCACGTATGGAGCTCAAGTCACCCACAGTTTCAGGCATATCGTGTATCTACCGGTCAGTCAGACCGATATTAGCTCCATCGTCATCGATATAAGAGACGACACGGGACGACCGGTGGCATTCGAACGAGGAAAAGTGGTGCTGACACTTCATTTCCGTCAAGTCCGAGCGGTTCACTTTGCATAATGAAGGTGCCTTATCAATGCCATACAGCCAGTTACGTCGATCATTACACCAAACAGGCCGGGGGTAACTTTCCTGTCTTTGCGGGTACACGCATGCAACGAGGACATGGACTGGGGAACATACTCGGGAGCATCGTCAAAACGTTCCTGCCCTTGGTGACGCGTGGGGTCAAAGCGATCGGCAAACAAGCGGTGCGCAGTGGACTGCAAGTGGCCGGTGATGTCTTGGGGGGTACGGCACCCAAAGAATCCTTGAAACGGCGGGCCAAAGAAGCGGGAGGCGTCTTGGTGGCCAAAGCACAACGCACCGTAGGGAATAAAAGAGCTGCCCCACCGAGACCACGCACCAGTCGACGACCGACCCAGCGACGACGCACATCGAAGAAGACCAAGGATATCTTTTCTTAAAGATGGCTTTCATCCATGCCGAGTCGTGTCCTTCTACCAACAGTGAATTTGATTTATGGACCGTCCCACCTACTCAGACCAGTGCCGAAGAGGGTCAATGGGTGGAACATCTGCCCCTTTCCAGCATTACAGCCACAGGCCCCATTGAATTCACCATCACCAACGCAGATACGACCTACCTGGATTTAGCCCATACGTACCTATATGTGAAAGCTAAAATCACCAATAAAGATGGGTCAGACCTGAAAGCAGAGGCACCCGTGGGTCCAGTGAATCTCTGGCTTCATTCGCTATTCCAGCAAGTGGATATAGCCCTGAGTGATAAACTGGTGAGCGCCTCGACGAACACGTACCCGTACCGAGCCTACATCGAAACACTGTTATCCTACGGGCGTGACGCTAAAAAGTCGTATTTGACAGCCCCGTTGTTCTACCGAGATACCCCAGGCAAGATGGAAGCGAGTCCTGATAACGCCGGCTATACGGAGAGAGTGGATGCCACAGCAGAGAGTCGATCGGTCGATATGATGGGACGTCTGCATGCGGACTTATTCATGCAGGACCGATACCTCTTGAATGGAGTACCTGTCAAAATACGACTAGTGCGCGCAACGCCTGCGTTTGCCTTGATGGCCCCGAATGAGGACCTCGAGTATAACATTGTCATCCAAGAGGCAAGTCTGTTTGTACGCAAAGTGAAACCCAGCCCAGGTGTACAGTTGGGACACATCAGAGCCTTGGAGAAAAAACCAGCCCAGTACCCGATTCGACGAGTACAGACCAAGGTCTTTTCCGTACCTAAAGGCAATATGATTGTCAATCAAGAAAACCTGTTCCTGGGGGATTTGCCCAAGCGTTTAACCCTAGCCTGTGTGGAGAACGTCAGTTATAATGGGACTCTCTCGAGGAATCCGTTCAACCTAAAAGCGTTCAACATCAATTTCGTGGCCCTGCATGTGGATGGCCAACAGGTACCGGCACGCCCCTTACAACCTAACTTTGGAACGGAAAATTACATCCGGAGCTATCTGAACCTCTTCACAGCAACTGGCCAAATCAACCAAGACGAGGGAAATATGATCAGTCGAGACGATTTCGGCAGAGGGTACACATTGTTCTGTTTCGATCTGACTCCCACCTTAGACAACGATCATCAACTGAGTCTCGTCAAGAAAGGCAACTTACGCTTGGAACTGCACTTCGGGACACCTTTACCGAAAACCATCAATGTGATCTGCTACGCTGAGTTTGACAACATCATTCAAATCGATAAAAGCCGTAACGTGCTGTGTGACTTCGCCACCTAACATGGATACAGACCAGATAACCACGGTGCTGGAGACTGACCCAGGAACACGTAGGGTGTTTCAAGGAGTGTTCGCCCGAGATGTGTTCCCATTAGACCGTGTGTATCCGGCTGCTTATGTCCTGAATACAGACCCGATGGATCGGCCCGGTGAACACTGGGTGGCCGTGTACTTGACAGAAGAGCAGGGTGAATACTTTGACCCATACGGCCTACCACCCCTCCATCCCGATTTAACAGACTTCATGGATCAAGGCACAGAGACGTGGTGTTGGAATACTAAAACGTTGCAAAGCCTGGACAGTATGGTGTGCGGACAATATTGCTTGTTTTACCTGTACCATCGATGCCGGGGAAGACCCTTATCTACCATCGTCCACATGTTTGACGAGTACCCCAAGGCCGAGGACCGAGATGTACTCGTCTATGACTGGGCCGCCCATCATTTCAATGTACAAGTCCCGTTCTGGGCTTGAATTCTTTCAATGTACATACGCCCCGCTGTTCTGGGCTTGAATTAATTACAAGCCTCGTGTTTTGGGCTTGAGTTTTCACGTGGTTGTTCTCACGTTGTTGTTGTTCACTGAATAAAAAAAAAATGAGATCTCACCAAAAAACCCTGTCTTGTGTGTTTTATTCATAATGCATCTGGAGATTCAGTCAAACTGAAATCAGTGGTGTAGGATGGGGCCAAAATATAACCCATCAAGGTTAGAATGCGAGAGCACTATAGTAAAAAATAGAGAGCCAATGAAATCAGCCCACAGACCAAGTACGTGTATTTGGTCTAGGTTTGGAGCGGGCATTTCATTGAGCTGCGTGTATACGGTGAGTGAAGAGACTCGTCCAACACGTATAGATTATGACTATAAGTTCTATGTATTCTCCGAACCTTGCCGAAAGGGAGACCGTCAGCGCGCGCTGCCGTAGATGACGCGCACTTCCGGAGATGACGCGTGATGACGCGCGCGCTGCGTGCTGGGGCGGGCCAGGCCGGTGAAAAAGGTCCCATGGTCCTCGACTTGGGGTAGTTGAACTGAGTGTGCTAAAAATAGATCACCAGCTAGCGTACTATAAAAGGCAAGCGGCCTGGTCGTTTCATCGGATACTCTCTCAACCACCAAGATGTTCACTTGCACAACTTGCCAGAAGCAGTTTATTCGCCCAGAAGATTTGCGACGACACGAGGCCTCCATCCACAACGGTGCACGATATACTTGTATAACCTGCGCACGGTCATTTAATCGGGAGGATATTTTACTGCGCCATGAACGCTCACTCCACGAGGGTGCGACGGAACAATGTAATGAATGTGGTCAACTCTTCAAACGACCCAGTCAGTTAAGACGGCACCAACGTTTGATTCATAGTCCATCACCACGGTATGCGCGACAACCTTCCACTATAGAGGAGCCGCGGAAGGTCAGGCCCAGTGAAGATAAGCCCGGGGAGACGAACGCCACTGGTGATGCGATGACGGAGAGCCCGCCTATACCCACAGTTCAGAAGAGCCTGGATATCCAGCCGGACCCAAGCGTTACGGTTTCGAGTCATTCGCCTGACAACATCGAACATTTTCTGGTCGAGCCCATAAATGTTCCTGGCGATCTCTTACAGGACAACCATCCAGTGAGTGACGACGATCGGAGCCATTGGTCTATGACACGGTACTGTTTCCACCGTCATCGCCCTATTCAAGATATCTACAATTTCCCACTGACCAACCTCACCCGTCTACGCAGCTACGTGGAAGCCATCTTCGAAGATCAAACTATGGTCTTCAAATTGAATGTCGCTTTCGGGTACATCTTACGTCACAAAAGGACGGACCAGTTACGGTATTGTTACCCCAGTGCCAACAACCTTGTGTTTGACCTGCCGTTTACCATCATTCACCGGGCGTCGCTAGAGATGATGCTGGCCCAAGTGGAACAATTGGATGCCTTGAGATGGGCACATCGTCAACGCCCCAACACACAATGGGTGGTAAAGAGGGTAACCAATGTTACGTTTTTCGTGACCAGGACGACCAATCAACCCATCGGGTGAATGCGTCACCCATGCACTGATGAATACCACAACATGCCGTACATACTCTCTATGTCTACATGCTGATCGTTGACGTTACGGAGATGACCGAAGAGATGTCACGGCTCGGCCCTCGACTTGGGGATAGTTGAACTGAGTGTGCTAAAAATAGATCACCAGCTAGCGTGCTATAAAAGGGAAGCGGCCTGGCTGTTTCATCACACACTCTGTCAACCACCAAGATGTTCACTTGCACAACTTGCCAGAAGCTGTTTACTCGTCTAGAAGATTTACGACGCCACGAGGCCTCCATCCACAACGGTGCACGACATACTTGTACAACCTGCGCACGGTCATTCAATCGGGAGGATCATTCACTGCGCCACGAACGCTCATTCCACGAGGGCGCGAGGGAACAATGTAACGGTTGTGGTCAACTCTTCAAACGACGCAGTCAGTTGCTGCGACACCAACGGTTGATTCATGCCCCGGTACCACGGTTTTGGCGACAACTACCTACTGAAGAGGAGCCGCGGAAGGTCAGACCTAGTGAAGATGAGCCCGGGGAGACGAATGCCACTGGTGATGTGATGAAGGAGAGCCCGTCTATACCCACAGTTCAGAAGAGCCTGGATATCCAACCGGACCCCACCGTTACGGTTTCGAGTCATATGCCTGATAACATCGAACATTTTCTGGACGAGCCCATAAATGTTCCTAGCGATCTCTTACAGGGCACCCATCCAGTGAGTGACATCTATCGGCGCCATTGGACCATGATACGGCACTGTTTCCACCGTCATCGCCCTATTCAAGATATCTACAATTTTCGACTGACCGACCTCGCCCGTCTACGCAGCTACGTGGAAGCCATCTTCAATGACCAAGCAACGTCCTTCAAATTAAATCTGGCGTTTGGTTATGTGCTGCAGCATAAGGAGACAGATCAAGTCCGATACTTTTACCCGAGCAGTAACATCCGGGTATTTGACCAACCGTTTACCATCATTAACCGGGTGTCGCTAGAGATGATGCTGGACCAAGTGGAACAATTGGATGTCTTGGGATGGGCCTATGAACAGCGCCCCAACTTGCAATGGGAGGTAGAGAGGGTCACCAATGTTACGTTCTCCGTGACCAAATTACGGAATCTTCCCATCGGGTGAATGTATTCACCCATGCACTGATAAATACTCAGAATGCGCAAACAACTATTTGGGGGTATGTTGCCTCAACGGTATCCTGGCCTGACCGACGGTGATTAGAATAAACGGTTCAGAGCGAACATGGCCGAAGATGGAACTTTCTGAAATGGAGACTTCTGATTGGACAAGAATACATCTAACGGACAGGAACGAATATAAAACATGCAAATGGTGGCCTCAAGAATCTTCTTGAATTGTAAATATACCCAACGCGGCTCCCCCAGCGTGGGTATGATGTAACATTGGGGAGAATAAACTATATGAAAAAAACTTCTTGTTGTTGTTGTTCTCTCATGTGTCATCCTTGTTGTTGTTGCTGTTGTTGTTGTTCTCTCTCCGGTCTATATCATAGTGTTATGTTAGAGTGTTCAAGCGTAACGACGGGCGTCGAGGACGTCACTGCATTTCGAAGAATTAGTGACAATTCCATGGAATATCAGAGCTTCTGAGCTATTTCACCTGGGCATTGAAGCATTAAGAATGGCTTTGGTGGGCGTTGCTACAAGATGACACCTCACACGACGCATTCGCACCGCGGATGGTACATCTCTACACCAAATAACATCCTTCACTGCTAAAACATTCGCTACTACTCGTACTGATGACGTCACCAATGACGCCACAGATGCTGTGGATATCCCTCAACTCGGAATGTACACCCCGAGAGCTACAACATGACACCTCTCAGGACGCATTCGGACCAAGGATGGTTCCTCTCTACTCCGAATACCTTCCTTCACTGCCCCAAAATGTCCACTTTCGCTACTACTCCTACTGATGACGTCAACAATGACGTCACAGATGCTTCGGACATGCCTCAACTCGGAATGTACACCTCGAGAGCTACAAAATGACACCTCACACGACGCATTCGGACTAAGGATAGTCCCTCTCTACACCAAACTCACCCCCACGCACCCACAAAATGTCCACTTTCGCTACTACTCGTACCGATGACGTCATCAATGACGTCACAGATGACGCGGACATCCCTCAAATCGGAATGTACACTCCGAGAACTACAAGATGACACCTTCCAGGACGCATTCGAACCGTGAATAGCCCCTCTCGACCCCAAATACTTTCATGTACTGCCCGAAAATGGCCACTTTCGCTACTACTCGTACCGATGACGTCACCGATGACGTCACAGATGACGCGAACATCCCTCAAATCGGAATGTACACCCCGAGAACTACAAGATGACACCTTCCAGGACGCATTCGAACCGTGAATAGCCCATCTCGACCCCAAATACCTTCCTTCACTGCCCCAAAATGGCCACTTTACTTACTACAACCAACTGCGCATGCGCAGATTAACGCGACATGCATTCAAAAACACACCATTCTGACTCTATCCCACACAAGCTTCACTTTGACACCTCACACGACCCATTCGAACCGTGATTAGCTCATATCTAACCCAAACACACCCCTACATAGCACCCAAAATGCCTGTTTTCTATACTACGGCCAGACTGCGCATGCGCAGACTATTGAACACGGACAAACCATTAGTGTAGTCAAGTGCTCCTCCACGAGAGCTTCAAAATAAGACCTCACTCGACCCCATTGGACCATTAGGGACTCACCTAGACTCCAACATGTCCACCCCGTATGGGCCTATACACCCATAGCCATGCAGTATAGGCCTATGGGCCTACCCAGGCCTCGGTGACTTTTTTCAAAAATTTCACCGATTCGCTCCGCAACACTTCCTATCGTGTTCTAAATGACGAGACGAGTAAAACGAGACCCCACAACCCTACCGCAAATGTATAGAAGTAGGTTTCCCAGGATGGTCCTATACCTCCCATACCCCATATAGGCATTTTCCCGTAATTTAGGATAAAGTCCGTATTCCGTATTTTTTCAGGAAATTTTTACATACACCCACCCTGGAACTAGGGGGAGATAACTCTATTGATAGGCAAGCCCCGTTAAGCCCGGCGACCTATATACCCCCATACCCCATATAGGCATTTTCCCAGGTTTTTCGATAAAGTCCGTTTTCCGTTTTTTTTTTTTCAGGAAAAATTTTACATGCACCCACCCAGCCATAAAATACCCCTTCACCTAGGCTTCACTTTGATACCTCACTCGACCCCATTGGACCATTAGGGGCTCCCCTAGCTCCAACACGGCTATTTTCATACCCTTGGGCCACCGCGCATGCGCAGAATGCCGCTATTTCAATCCCACACCCAGCCCATTAGATGCCCCTTCACCTAGGCTTCACTTTGATACCTCATACGACCCCATTGCACCATTATTGGCTTCGCTAGCTCCCAACACGGCTATTTCCATACCCTTGGGCCACCGCGCATGCGCAGAATGGTGACAACGCCCAAGCCGCTAGTCCAGTCAGATGCCCCTCACATAAGCTTCACTTTGATACCTCACTCGACCCCATTGGACCATTATTGGCTTCGCTAGCTCCAAAACGGCTATTTTCATACCCTTCGGCCACCGCGCATGCGCAGAATGACGCTAGTTCAACCCCACACCCAGCCCATTACATGCCCCCTCACATAGGCTTTACTTTGATACCTCACTCGACCCCACTGGACCAGTAGTCACTCCCCTAGCTCCAACACGGCTATTTCCATATCCTTGGACCACACGAGTTGTCTCCCTTGCGTCAATGTGTGCAGATGGCGCTACGGTGTACGCCGTGCTATGGAAAGGGCATCCCCACACCATCCTGGAGCCGCCATTTTCTTTGTTTACGTTTTGCGGAGATACACGGGACAATAAACACTCGACCCTAGGGTGGTACAGATGCTAGACTGATCCTATTAACATGGTACAACACCTATAGATTATGTTTATTACTATTATATGGCTTAGAGGTTTTTCTGAGGGTAATGTGAGGGTTTTTTCTCCCCGTGACGTCCCACCGCTTCGTTTGCTCCCTTGCGCCGTCTAAAAACACCGCCATCTTACAAGTAATTAATTAAAATTAATTAATTCATTCATTTATTTATTTGAAATACTAGTACCCATCCTCCGTATGGCAGAACTGTACAACCCAGAACAAGTCTAGACATGCCTTGATCACGTGATCGTCATTGGGAAACCCCCACTGGGAAACCCCCACTGGGGAATCCCCCGCCGCACTTCCGCCGCAAATTTTACCCGGGGGGAACAAAAAAGTAGGTCAATGGGACTCGTAATGCTCTTATACTACTACTCGCGTGGCTTAGACAGAATGTCTAAGGAGATGTAACGTTATACCGCGTGGCTTAGACAGAATGTCTAAGGAGATGTAACGTTATGCAGTGGAACGATATTTACATATATGTACAGACACTAGGAGAGTGTATGCAAATAGACTTGATGTTATATGCAAGTAATATAAGAGAGTGTATGCATCTAAGCTTGATGTTATATACCAATAATATAAGAGTGTGTGCATATAAGCTTGATGGTATATACAAATAATATAAGAGTGTGTGCATATAAGTTTACAGTTACAGTTATTTGTAGTGCTTTAAATTGCCATGGGCACGCGATAAGGGCCATACCCTGGCGGAAAAATTCCAGGCTCATCGTTTTATAAACGCCCATGTGTTTTGATAGGGCCATTGATAAAACGAAGACCGAAGATGGAAGACCCTGTATGCAGCAATGCCCAGGGCAGACGTTATGATCGAGTTATAATCGATCGGGAATTATCGTCCGCTCTGGGCATTAAAAGCGGACCAAATTTTCCGGCGGACCTTGATTACTGCATCCCCTCACCCCTGGGCCCTCACAGCCCTACCCCGGCCGAAATATGTCAGGGTCTTCGTTTTATAAACGCCCATGTGTTTTGATAGGGCCATTGATAAAACGAAGACCGAAGATGGAAGACCCTGTATGCAGCAATGCCCAGGGCGGACGTTATTATCGAGTTATAATCGATCGGGAATTATCGTCCGCTCTGGGCATTAAAAGCGGACCAAATTTCCCGGCGGACCTTGATTACTGCATCCCCTCACCCCTGGGCCCTCACAGCCCTACCCCGGCCGAAAAATGTCAGGGTCTTCGTTTTATAAACGCCCATGTGTTTTGATAGGGCCATTGATAAAACGAAGACCGAAGATGGAAGACCCTGTATGCAGCAATGCCCAGGGCAGACGTTATGATCGAGTTATAATCGATCGGGAATTATCGTCCGCTCTGGGCATTAAAAGCGGACCAAATTTTTCGGCGGACCTTGATTACTGCATCCCCTCACCCCTGGGCCCTCACAGCCCTACCCCGGCCGAAAAATGTCAGGGTCTTCGTTTTATAAACGCCCATGTGTTTTGGTAGGGCCATTGATAAAACGAAGACCGAAGATGGAAGACCCTGTATGCAGCAATGCCCAGGGCGGACGTTATTATCGAGTTATAATCGATCGGGAATTATCTACCGCTCTGGGCATTAAAAGTGGACCAAATTTCCCGGCGGACCTTGATTACTGCATCCCCTCACCCCTGGGCCCTCACAGCCCTACCCCGGCCGAAATATGTTAGGGTCTTCGTTTTATAAACGCCCATGTGTTTTGATAGGGCCATTGATAAAACGAAGACCGAAGGTGGAAGACCCACTTGAGAGGTTCTTTTGGGGAAAGGTCTTCGTTTTTCGGTCTTCGGTCTTCGGTCTTCGTTTTATAAACACCCTAGACCTGTCATCCTTGTGGTTGTTGTTCTCTCACCGGTCTACATCATTGGACATTGTACAGAGTACCTGTTCATTGAGAGAGAGAGAGAATTGACTTTTAACGTCGCATTCCGCAATATTTCAGCTATATAGCGACATGAACAGAGAGTATGTACATGGATCTGAATAGAGTATGTATACATGGACGTGAACAGAGTACATGTAGAATGATATGCACAGAGCACATTTACATGGACATGGAACATGTGTATTGACAGAGTACATGAACATGAACAGATTACATGTACCGCCAAATAGTACTTGTACAGGCACATAGTACATGTGCATGGATATGCACATGGATATGCACAGAATACATGGACATGCGGGTACACCAAAGATGCGTGCGCATGCGTACGATGACGTCACTTCCGAGTTCTGAGCTCCCGTTAACTCATTCATTCGCTCACTCACTCACCCACTCACTCACTCACTCACTCATTCACGCCGGTGGTGGTGGTGGTGGTGGTGGTGATAGTGGTGTGTGGTGGTGTCTGTACATATAAGATTAACTCATGTCCCAAATTCTGAAAAGACGGCTTCTGATTGGACAAAAGCAGCCGAGAATACATCTAACGAGCAAGAACCAATATGACAGATACAGCGCCAAATGGCGGCCTCAGACTGGAGAAGAGTCTTCTTGAATTGTAAACATACCCAACGCGGCTCCCAAAGCCTGTTGTTGTTGTTGCTCTCTCTTCTGTCATCTTTGTTGTTGTTGTTGTTCTCTCTCCGGTCTATATCGTGGCGTCAAGGTGTTAGGCTAGGGTGTTAAGGCGTAGCGACGGGCGTTGACGGGCGTTACTGCATTTCGATGTATTGGTGGCAATTCCATGAAAATCAGGGCTTTTGGGCTAATTCACCAGGGCGTTGAAGCGTTAAGCTTAGCGTTGGCGGGCGTTGCTACAAGATGCCACTTCACACGACGCATTCGGACCACGGACGGTCCATTTCTACACCAAATACCTCCCTTCACCTCCCCAAAATGCCCACTTTGGCTACTACTCGTACTGATGACGTCACCGGTGACGTCACAGATGACGCGAACATCCCTCAAATCTGGGTCTACACCCCGAGAGCTACAAAATGACGCCGAACACGACGAATTCGGACCAAGGATGGTTCATCTCTACACCAAATACCTTCCTTCACTGCCCCCAAAATTACCACATTCGCTACTACTCGTACCGATGACGTCACAGATGACATGGGCAGCCCTTAAATCGGGGTCTACACCGCGAGAGCTACAAGATGACACCCGACACGACGCATTCGGGACAAGGATGGTCCATTTCTACCCCAAATACCTTCCTCCACTTCCCCAAAATGCTCACTTTCGCTACTCTACTGATGACGTCACCGATGACGTCACAGATGCTGTGGACAGCCCTCAAATCGAGGTCTACACCTCGAGAGCTACAAAATGGTCCCTCTCTACACCAAACACACCTCCACGCAATCCCCAAAATGGCCACTTTACTTACTACACCCAACTGCGCATGCGCAGATTGACGCGACTTGCTATAAAAAAAACACGCCATTCTGACTCTACCCCACAAAAGCTTCACTTTGACATCTCCCACGACCCATTTGGACCAATATTGGTCCATCTCTACCCTAAACACACCCCCACGCACCCCCCAAAATGCCTGCTTTCTATACTACAGCCAGACTGCGCATGCGCAGAATATTGAAAACTGACGACACATTAGTTCAGTCGGATGCTCCTCCACGAGAGCTTCAAAATAAGACCTCATACGACACCATAGGACCATTAGGGGTTCACCTAGACTCCAAAACGTCCACCCAGTATGGACCTATACACCCATAGCCAGTAGGCCTATGGAGCTATATACAGACCTACCCGGTACTTTTCAAAATATTTCACTGCTTACCTTCGGGGCCCTTTCCATCGTGTTTCTAGTGGCGAGACGAGAAACCTACCCTTCCCATCGTGTTCTACGTGGCGGGAGGAAGAAAACAAGACCAAACAACCCATTGTAACATCCACAAAAAAATGACCACCCCCATACCCCATACAGGCATTTTCCCGTATAGATTTAATATGCAAATGTTCGAATCAGAGAAGATAACCCGGAATTTGCCAAAAATCAAAAAAGTGCCTCAAGAGTTCCCATTGGAACTCTTCTATGTTGGAGGTCGTTTTTGGTCTCTTGAGCTGGTGGCGCCCCCCTGTCGGAACTATATTGCACTTGACCTCTGTGACCACCGCAACAACGCCACCTGTCGCCACAGAGAGTTACCTCCCTGGAAAATGTTACCTTTTCCGTGTTTTCTATACTACTCGCCTTAATGCCCTATCTTAGCGCTTTATCGTAACACCTTAACGCCCCATCTCAACGCCTTATCGCCTTATCCTAACGCCTTAACACCCTAGTATACCAGTATTTTATCTTTTGCGCGAGATTGTTTTATGCTATTATATCATACTAGCGCATCGACGAGGTGTATGCTGGGTCGACATCGGGCTTTACAGACTAGTCTTTTGTGTTAAATGCCGTCATTTTCATCTGACGACGATACAGCTCACCAATCCCCAGTGAACGAGTTGTCACAGCGACACAGCTCACCAGTTACCAATATACGAGTTGTCAGAGCATTTCCAGCATAGCTCTCTAGATTTGTATCTCATACGGCTTATGCCGGTGCTCCTACCGTGTCGTCATGTCATCGAAGTTGCCACATGAACAGGTACAATAAAAGCGTGACTGAGATACAACACATATCACGAATCGTTAGATTCTTGGTATGTGCTTTAGAATAGGTTAACCAGAAGACTATACTGTGAAGTCATGTGGCTCTGTCAGTATGTCGGCACCTCTTCCCACTTCCCTTATGTGTGTTGTAATCAATCCATTCGCACCAGGAAATAAAAACTGGTGATCTCCGATGATGTCATCGCTCTACATCAGGACATTGTACGGGGTGTTTAGCTGGGAAAACCCCCTGTTTTGTAGGTCATCGCTCTACATGTCAGGGTATTTTTTTCTGGAATTTTCGTGGAAAACCCCTGTTTTATTTATAGATAACTCGGCAGTAGTAGAGAAAGGGTCGTTTCGGGGGTGCAAAATAACTTTTGGGGGAGATGAGGGTTACCTGTGTGTGCGTGTGTGGAGGAAGAGGAATGAGGTTAACGCCCTAACGTTTCTATAGCTAATCCCTTACGGTTTGCTGCCATGATGCAGACAGTTGAGAGAAAGAAAAAGCAATACGTTCACAAGTTTTCATATAGTTTATTCTCCCCAATGTTACATCATAACCAAGCTAGAGGAGCGGCGTTGCGTATGTTTACAATTCAAGTATGCTCTTGTTCAAACAGAAGCCGCCGTTTCAGGAAGTTCAATCTTCGGCCATGTTCCCTCCGAGCTCCTACCTCCCTCATTGGTAGGCAGGAAAGGGAAATGGAATGGCTCCTCGACACTGGCATCAATCTCCATCGGCTTTTCAATTCGGGATGGCGGGTAGACCACCATGGGTTCTTTCATTTGAGAATGTATTTCCATGGGAACTGAAATTTTCGGTCTCGAGAGTGACGAGCGTGATCCGCAGATGATACTTTGGCGCCGTATCAATTGACTGAAATGCTTAAAGACTATATCACACTCTGCACGTGTATGCATGTGTACTTCATGACGTGCACGTGTGTGACGACGTAAACTGTCCAGGTGATGGAAGGGCTTCGAGCAAGTCGAACACGTGAACATCGTGGTAGAATGTTTACTGAATGGAACTTAGACTTTGCACGCCTTTAGGATACGCTTGCTTTTATGAAGAGTAACGCCTGCCAACGCATAGCTTAACGCTTCAACGCCCTGAAATAGCTCAGATTTTTAGCCCACCATCACCAGATGGTGGGCTATTCAAATCGCTTTTCGTCCGTGGTCCGTCAGTCCGTCAGTCCGTCCGTCCGTAAACAATTCTTGTTATCGCGATTTCTCAGGAACTACTTTATGGATCTTTCTCAAATTTGGTACACAGGTTCCCCTTGGTCCGATTCGAAAATCCAATATGGCCACCAGGCAGCCATCTTGGATTTCCCCACGAAACATTGTTATCGTAATTTCTCAGGAAGTACTGCATGGATCTTTCTCAAATTTGGTACACAGGTTCCCCTTAAGGTCTAGTTGTGCAAGATACCTTTTTTGTTCCGATTCGAAAATCCAATATGGCCACCAGGCAGCCATCTTGGATTTCCCCATGAAACCCTGTTATCGCGATTTCTCAGGAATTACTACATGGATGTTTCTCAAATTTGGTATACAGGTTCCCCTTGGGGTCTAGTTGTGCAAGATACCTTTTTTGGTCCGATTCGAAAATCTAATATGGCCACCAGGCAGCCATATTGGATTTCCCCATGAAAATTTATCGTCATTTCTCAGGAAGTACTGCATGGATCTTTCTCAAATTTGGTACACAGGTTCCCCTTGGTGTTTAGATGCCTTTTTCGGTCCGAATCGAAAATCCAATATGGTCACCAGGCGGCCATCTTAGACTTCCCCATGGGATTTTGTTATCATGATTTCTCAGGTAGTACTGCCTGGATCTTTCTTAAATTTGATACACAGGTTCCCCTTGTGATCCAGTTGTGCAAGATGCCTTTTCTGGTCCGATTCCAAAATCCAATATGTCCATCCGGCGGCCAGCTTGGATTACAACATGAAACATTGTTATTGTGATTTTTCAGGAACTACTGCATGGATCTTTGTTAAATATGGTACACATGTTCTCCTTGTCGTCTAGTTGTGCAAGATACCTGTTATGGTCTTCGAAAATCCAATATGGACAACAGGCGGCCATCTTGGATTTTCCCATTCAACTTTGTTATCGTGATTTTTCAGGAAGTACTGCATGGATCTCTCTCAAATTTGGTACACAGGTTCCTTTTATGGTCTAGTTGTGCAAGATACCTTTTTCGGTCCGAATCGAAAATCCAATACGGCCACAAGGCGGCCATCTTGAATTTCCCCTTGAAACATTGTTATCGTGAATTCTCAGGAAATATTTCATGGATATTTCTGAAATTTGATACACAGGTCCCACCCGGGGCCTAGTAGCGCAAGATACCTTTTTTGGTCCAATTCGAAAATTCAAGTTACGCTTCAAATTAATACGGTATTCTCGAGTTGTGACATTGGATCACAAGAGTCGGCAGATCAAACGGTGGGGCACATTCTATATATTGACAATAGAGAATATCCATACATTCACCCTCCATATCAAGGAATTCAAATAATTCGGAATTAAATGTATTTCTTCAAATTTTAAATCAGTTTTCTTCAGTCCATGCGGTAGCAAGTGAACTGCTCCACCCTTTCGTCTGCCGGTGGGTCGGTTCCATCAAGGGACGTCACTCTTGTGACTCGATGTCACAACTCGACAACTGTGGACTACTGCATGTTTCGATCCAAAGGAGATAATCAGGATTCAGGCACTTTCGAAGTTTCAACATTACTGCACGGACCGAATCCCTTCAGTATTAAGTATTGTACCATCTTACTATTTTCGAGAAGGGTATCTTTAAAGAGATATCTCAAACTAGCCCAGTAAACAGAACAGAATTAGCATTCTTTCGTAATTATAAAATCTTAAGTATGTTTCATAGCTCATGCCAAAGTGTCAAAGAGATTGGTCCTCGCTTCCAGTACCCAATGATGGCACGTGCAAAAAAATAAACAAATAAAAATACTACAAAACAAAGGCGAAGGATCCTCCATAAATGTACATTCACTTTCATACTTACTTTGCTCATTTTTCTTGTATTATAACAACCGACATAAGTACAGTTTCTAGAAATCTTGAAACTCCTGAAACTTAGATTATATGTTGGTGTTTTTCAGTGTCCCTTTTCCGATCTTTTTCGCTCAGATTCGAAATTCTGTAAACAAAATTACAAATCAATCGTTTGTTCTTAGTAACAATGGACAAAAATATCCCCTAGTCATTAGCTTACAATTATCGGACAATGGTGGGCGCCAAGATCCTTCAGGATCTCTCGTCTAGATATCCCATAGACTTGCCACTAATTCATCAAAATGCAGTGACGACCGTCGTTACGCCTGAACGCCCATCTTATCCCCTTATTTTTACGCCTTGACGCCCATCCCAACGCCTTGACACCCTATCTCAACGACTATAACGCCTGATATTAACGCCCTACCGCAACGCCTTTACGCGTTGTCAACCATCCAATCACACGCACATATTTTGATCATTGGCCCCTGACCCTTGATGAAAGTGACGTCATCACTGGACATCGCCGGAAGTGACATCATCGCGCGCATAAGAATTCCGAGCTGTTGGAGTCGGAGCTCTTGGAACTCGGAATTAGCGTCATCGCACGCATGCGCACGCAACTGTGTTGCACCCTTTATCTTATATCCCGTCCCTCCCAATGCCCTTTTCCCATAATTCCCGGTCTGCGCATGCGCGCGATAGCCCTACTTTTTCTCCACATCATCCAGTCGGATGCTACTTCACGAGAGCTCCACTTTGAAATCTGGAGTCAGGCCAATATTGGCCCACCCAGGCCCCAAAACGTCCATTCCAGTGCCCATTTCCCACAATTCCCTGTTTGTGCATGCCCGCCATCACGGAACTTCCATTCCTGACTCAGAAGGAGTTCCACTCCCAGTAGGCATGCGCACGGTAACTTTATCAACGAAAGTCAACCTATGGCCTCGAGACCCATTGCATCGTGTTCTACATCGCGAGACAAAGAAAACAAAGGGCCACACCCCATACCGCAAATGTCCATGAGTGGGCTCCCCATTAGGTTTAACATTGAAGTCATTGCAGAATACGGTCTTATATAGGGGTTGATAACGCTTGCTGGGCTCTCACGTGACCTGAGGTGACATTTGTCCCAGAAATGACCTTTGACCCGGAAGTGACTTTTGACCCAGAAGAGATGTCAGTAGATGTGACGTCATTCGTGACATTATAGTGACGTCACGCCACCACCCTCACCCTCAATACTCTGGAATTTCCACTCAAACTACTACTGACATCCAACTATGGGCCCTGCTCAACGTTGCTCAACTCCCGTCGTCTGACGGGAACCGGTGTGCCAAGCGTGATACGCGAACTAGCCTATGTGTATGTATACTATGATTGTCGTTTTGAATTTGGTGCTAATGCTATTATTTGGAATATGGATAGACGATCTTCTCGCTGTGGATAATCGCTATATAAATGACGCAGTGAAGGATATATATCCACCTTCACTGGATTTGAAGGAAACTACAGATAGCCCTACAGGCATATCTTATTTAGATCTCTATCTCTATAAAAATGAAGCGGGCATTCTCTCTCGTCGACTTTATGACAAAAGAGATGATTACAATTTCGACATCGTAAACTATCCGTTTCTGGATAGTAATATTCCAGTGGGACCTGCATATGGCGTATACATATCTCGCTTAGTAGCATTTGCTAGATCCTGTGTTAAATGTGATGATTTTAATCAACGTCACAAAACATTGTTGCAGAAACTTATAAAACAGGGCTATTCCACCAAGCGCCTCCACTCAAAGTTTCTCAAATTTGGCGATACATATCGCATGCTGATAGCAAAATACGAACGTAGCGTGCAAGATCTATGGCGCTACGTTTCGTAACTTGTGTCTAATTCCGCTTAATCCGGGGCTAGGGGCCGTATGAACCCATGTACTTCAAGATCCTCATGGTACTCATATGAACAGTCACAATCAAAGCGTGACTGAGATACATCATTCTTTAGATGACGACTTTACAACGAATATTATGGATTAAGTATACTGATCAGCGATACGGATTTGATATTTTTGGAACATCATGATGTCTTGCCGGCATCATTGAAAACTGTTGACCACTTCTCTCTTTCAGGAAACAAGCCTATGTTTATGTATACAATGATTGTCTTTTTGAATTTGGTGCTAATACTGTTATATGGAATATGGAATAGGTCTTTGGATTATGGACGCGGGTATTCTTTAATGGACGACGGCTGAATTATAAATGATGAACCAGACGCTTTTAATTGGACTGGCAATGAAGTCATTGTGCGCATGAGCAGTCGGGGAGTAGTAGCGAAAGTTGGCAAGTTTGGGCCCGCAGGGGAATTTTTGAGCGACTGGGGAACATCATGGGTCCGAATGTGCGTTGCAGGGTGTCCTATCGTAGCACTCGTGAGGTAGACGACGACTGGGGTGACTTGAACCGGAATGGTGCGCATGCAAAGTCGATACGTAGTAGCAAAAGTTGTTATATCTTGTTGGTGTTCAGGGGTTTGTTTGAGCGAATATGGGGCAATCATGTGTCCGACGAAGAATATGTCATTTTGAAGCGGCTGATGCGTACGCTACGCGTGGCTTGATTTAGTCGGGAACCGACGTCATGGCGCACATGCGCAGTCGAGGAGTAGTAGCAAAAGTTCGTTGTGTTGTGTTGTGTTGCGCATGGACGTGTTTGAGCGATTGATAAACCACTCTTGGTCACTATTGGCCGTACGATGTGTCAACTTGAAGCTCCCAGGCACCGCATGTAGAGTAGGCTTGCGGTGGCTGGGATGGAAAGTGAGGTCATTGTGCGCATGCGTATTCGAGGCGTATTATAGCAAGTTTGATGTCGTCGCATCCGGTGATCACGTCCATTCTGTCATTGATTTCACTTCCAAGCTATAGGTAGCGGCAGTACCACCAGGAGAAAGCACATGCGTGCGAGAATGTCTTTTTCGGAGATGACGTCACTTCCGGTGATAACGTCACTTCCATCAAAGTCCTAATGCGTGACTATAGAGCGTTAATTTTTTTAGACGACCGTTAACGCGCGTTACTACGTTTCGATGAATTAGTGTCAATTTCATGAGATATCACGTGATCATTTTAATAGACCTATCTGATTTTCTGAGCTAACTTTCTATGGCGTTGTTCAAAGCGCCAAGATAGCTGTTCACGTGAATAACTATGTTTGGTCTATAACACCAACCCTGATCAAAAGATGTGCACGTCTAACCGTCAACATGACATTTCGTCGCCTTGAGTGCAGACGAACGTTTACCAGACACTACGATATGATGTGGCACCAGATTAATATACATGGGCACAGAGAGACCCTGAGTGCGGACGAACGTTTACCAGACACTACGATATGATGTGGCACCAGATTAATATACATGGGCACAGAGAGACCCTGAGTGCGGACGAACGTTTACCAGACACTACGATATGATGTGGCACCAGATTAATATACATGGGCACAGAGAGACCCTGAGTGCGGACGAACGTTTACCAGACACTACGATATGATGTGGCACCAGATTAATATACATGGGCACAGAGAGACCCTGAGTGCAGACGAACGTTTACCACCAGACACTACGATATGACGTGGCACAAGATGATATACATGGGCACAGAGAGACCCTGAGTGCGGACGAACGTTTACCAGACACTACGATATGATGTGGCACCAGATTAATATACATGGGCACAGAGAGACCCTGAGTGCGGACGAACGTTTACCAGACACTACGATATGACGTGGCACAAGATGATATACATGGGCACAGTGAGACCCTGAGTGCGGATGAACGTTTACCAGACACTACGATATGATGTGGCACCAGATTAATATACATGGGCACAAAGAGACCTTGAGTGCGGACGAACGTTTACCAGACACTACGATATGATGTGGCACCAGATTAATATACATGGGCACAAAGAGACCCTGAGTGCGGACGAACGTTTACCAGACACTACGATATGATGTGGCACCAGATTAATATACATGGGCACAAAGAGACCCTGAGTGCGGACGAACGTTTACCAGACACTACGATATGATGTGGCACCAGATTAATATACATGGGCACAGAGAGACCCTGAGTGCGGATGAACGTTTACCAGACACCACGATATGATGTGGCACCAGATTAATATACATGGGCACAGAGAGACCCTGAGTGCGGACGAACGTTTACCAGACACTACGATATGATGTGGCACCAGATGATATACATGGGTACAGAGAACCCGAGTGGCTAGAAACCGATACACAGCGCATAGCAAACTATTAAACTCACTCTCCTCGAGGGAGCACCAGCTAAAAGTCAGATGAGAAGGTTGAGTATTTAGCAAACCTTTTCCCAATGTTGATTAACTTTTCAAGATCTTTTAGTTATTGAGTTAATACGAATGTGTTCTGGGCATGCCCAGATCATACTTGTATTAAATTTTACGGAGTTTCACACTTGCTTTCGCTGATTTCAAAGTATCAAAACGTACAAACGGACTTAAAAATCATAGGACTGTTAGTGATCTTATGACTACCGGTGCTCAAAATGTGTGAACTGTCGAACAGAAACGATATTATATACATAAACTATTACTTGGTGTTCGAAAGTTGACAACGCATCGTTATAGCGACGTAAACTTGTTATATCTATAGATCTTCTTAAAGGGAATGCTTTTATCATACTCTAAGGCACACGACATTTCGTGTCCGGTCACGGTCAATATCTTTGACAGTTTTCTATCCACAGTTGCAATGTTTATTACCTCCGTCGATCAGACGGAAGTCAAGGAGCGAAACGTGAAATCTCCAGCCAAATAATTGTCATATGGGGGACCCACGACTCATAGAATTTTCAATAAGGATTGTCATGGTTCCCGACGAAATTTTGAAGCACTTGTTGGACACAATTGAAATAATGGGGTTCCCCATTGCAATGCATTTCAATGAGCCCTGCTTCTGCTCCTGCTTCTGCTTCTGAAATATAATGAAGGCCATAAACTGAGTTTTGGTATTAAATGTATACAATTGATTCCAACATGCAGGTCATGGATTCAGCACTTCTGATATAAGATGCAACAGGACAGTTACACAATGGATGTACTGGATAAACTTGGAAGTACCAATATAGACTATCGATTGGTTTAGCTGTGTCAGAAAGGTGTGGTATGACAGAGGTGGTGAAAATCAGGGCCAGTGATTTGCCACATAGCATTGTGCAAACCACACCCTCCCCCTCCCCCATTGGATATCAGCTGATTCCTCACGAAATAAACATTACGCATGTAATGACCACATGCAGGGTGATACATGTGTCAATCGGTCAGACATTTCCGAGGAAACCAAGTTCTAACTTAAAACAACCATGCCAGACTTCATTCCTTCACTCAGAATAATTGGATCTAACTTTTACAAAACCTGCAGCTCATTATAGCCCCTGGATCTACAGCAGATAAATGAAGGGACCTATTTTATCTGTGCTATGGCAAAAATATCATGTAGAATGGGATTGTGTGGATAATATCAGATTCATGGAAGTTGAAGTCCTGCAGCATGCTCCACAAATATCATCAAAGGTCATAAAACTTTCTGCTCTGCACCAGTGTGGATCTTTACTTGTTTTGTTGTTTTTTTCCTTTCTTTTTTACAAAATTATCTCCCTTGACCAGGTAAGGACTTGAGTGTCTAAAATGATTTAGCTTCTAGAAACAAAGACTTCATTTCTTGAGTAAAGGTAAAAACCGAACATATTTTGATTATTTTATTCAAATTTCAATACCACTTCTGGTATATGTGCATGTATAAAATACATACACAATGAACTGCATACAGAATAACACAAAGAACAGGTATATATGTATCTCATTACATTCTTAACCAAAGGTCAATACCTGGGTCATATTACAACAATACCATGTTGTTATGATTGGCTTAACTTTAGCTGCTGAAGATATTTTTAATTTGAGGGCAGTGGACAATCATACTAAATTTATTTTCATAACTTCATTTATTTACACAATAAACAACATAATCGAGATTAGCAAGTGAAGTTTTACAACATACTATAATATGCATCATGGGTCTCCTTCAGTTTAATGTAGACATATATACCCTTGAATATATGTTACCATGATTCAGTCATAATATTGTCTGTATTATATTGATGTCGACAAGGAATAAACATAATTATTTGATAGTATTATTAATTGTATGTTGCTTATGATTAACATTCGCTGAAATCCAGCCATTTGTTCCATATGGGCAATATTCTCATCAGCCATCATCATTCAATATGAATGTGATACATGTTCATGGTAATTGATACATTGTCATGATTGTGGTGAAGGTGACCTGTAACACCAGCATACAAAATTATTCCGAGCGCATTGAATCATCATGTGATACTGAGGCAGATCAGAACGGAGTGTCGGTAAAATCAGGTGTGTTTTTTGTAGAGGATTCTGTCAATGAGGATGCTATACTGTACACATACAAAATATGAAGTGTTGATGTGTAGGGCCTATAGCACAAAATCACAAGCAAATTGGTAAAACTAGGCACACAGGGTCTCATTTCTGCCGCTAACGTGTTGATTTGGGTGGGGCGTCCTCTCCGGTGGAGGTGGGGGTGGGAAGGAGCCTAATGTCTCAAGCAGTATTCCAGGTTTTCCATCAATATACTCTATTCCATACCCCAATATTTCAAGCACGTGAAATCAGACAAAAATTATTTGCGGGGAATGTGACTTCCACATCCCTACACATGTAGCTGGACATGCTAATGGGGAACCCTCAACCCCAGGTTAATTACCATTGGTGAAGTTAACGTTCAACAAATGCAAAACTGAACTTGGCATCCGGTCCGATGTTATTCAGTGATGTATTCCCCTACGGACCCTGTTGCAACGACGGATGTCTTTGCGCTCATCCAGGGCTTGTTTGTGAGTAGATACACTTCGGTGGAGACGATATGCCTCGTGCCAAAATTGTGGTCAGTGTCAGAGGTCAAAGGTCACTGTGGCCTAACAATCAGGAAATCTTTGATCATTGACAGTTTTCTATCTACAGTTCTAATTTTTGGTGAGTGGACCCACCCTATGGGCAGGCGATGGGTCCCATACCAAATGTAGGTCGAGGTCAGAGGTCACTGAGGTCTAAAACTGAGGAAATTATTGAAAATTGTTTTTTTTGTGAGTGGATTCAATAGGAGGAAAGATGTGTCGCATACTAAAATTTAGGTCAAATGTCAAGGTTATTTTCCCCCAAAATCAGGAAATAGTTCAAATTCATGATTTTTGGGTCCGTAGATACATTAAGGTGAGACGATGGGTCTTGTACCAAAAATTAGGCCAATGTGACCTCAAAATCAGGACATTGTTAAAAATCCCGAATTGTTTTGTGTCCATAGATACTTTAACCCTATCTGGCCTGAGCTTTTTGAGACCTATCCTGGCCGGGGGGGGGGAGCGAAAAAGCAGAAATTTTGAAGAAAAATGATGAAAATATCACTTTTCTGGGACTCCACGTGGCCGCCATCTTGAATTTACCCATGATCCTCTGCTCGGGGGATTATGCAAATAGGCTCAAAATGACCCCAATATGATAAACTAAAAAGTCAAGGAGTTTCAGCTCTCCATTTTTTGTCGTTCCGGAGATAGCGTAGAAAGTTTGGCAGGGGGGGCATTTTGCCCCCCCCCCCCAAGGCCAGGTAGGGTTAAGGGGAGACGATGCCACAATTTAGGTCAAGGTCAAAGGTCAAGGTCACTGTGACCCGAGAAAGAGAGCGTTTCGTTTGGGGAATGATGGCACAAACCACGCCGAATTGTTTCCCTGGGTGTGCAGGAGCCTCCGGAACATTTTTCGTATTGTCGGACTAAATCTTTTACAAGCAAAATCCGTAAATTGAATGACGAACACTAGACTCTCTTCTGGAGGCGTACCACACGGTCAAATATGCCGTATACGGTCATCAATGTATGAGAAGTATACAAAGCGTAAATCATTATTTCTGCAGCGGTGGGTAAATGTGGCGTAAATGTGGCGTCATGGCGTCACGTCCGGTGAAGTCACTTCCGAGGCACAGGTCACATCCTGTTTAAAGGTCAAATGTCACTTCCGGGTCAAAGGGCATTTCCGGGTCACGTGACTTCCGGTGTCTAGTGCGCAGTCGGAGAATAGTATAAAAAGGCCTTTGAATGGACGTTTTGGGCTCGAAGTGGGCCCATAATGGACCTACGGGCAAGGAGAATGTATCATATAGAAATGCTCGTCGATGTCGATCAGGAGACTGACGAATATGGGGCAACTGGCTGGGGCAGCGTTAAGAGTCTCTCGAAAAAAAACAGCGTCTCCAGTGTGTAGACGCTTGGGGTGCTTCGGGTGGGAAACGATGTCATGCTGTGCACACGGACTCGAGTAGTAATGAAAGTAGCCACTTTGGAGGTGAAATACCAAAACATTCTGGAATCCAAGTCAATTGGTAATCTGGGTTGGCATCCAAACGTAAGAAAGAAAGAACTCTCACCGGTCGACTCGTGGCGCGTGCTATTGTATGCATGTACCAAATGAGGGGCATGGGACTTCCAGTCTCCTTTCCTAGATGGGTCCAATGTTCCAAGCATGTTGAGAAGTGTTATGTTGAACCTCTCGCATACACCGTTTAGCTGAGGGTGACTTTTATCGATCCCTGCAGCGATACACATCTCCCTCATCAGGTTACTCTCAAAATCTGCACCTTGATCCGAGTGAATCCTTTGCGGAAATGCATAATGTGCGAAGAACAAAACTTCAGCAGCTGTGTTTGCGCTCATGTTCTTAGTCGGGTATGCTTGGGCGTATCTAGTGAAATGGTCGGTCAATACCAAAACATTCTGGAATCCACCCTTCGACACTTCCAGTGTCAGGAAGTCAAAACACAATAACTCGAGGAGCTGACTGGCGCGGATGCCCGTCAAGTCCGGATGCCCGTGCTGGCTTCTTGCGAAGGATACACCGTACACATCCTCTGACCCA
The DNA here is from genome assembly GCA_036873755.1 of Hanleya hanleyi. Classification (NCBI taxonomy): domain Eukaryota; kingdom Metazoa; phylum Mollusca; class Polyplacophora; order Lepidopleurida; family Hanleyidae; genus Hanleya; species Hanleya hanleyi. The sequence continues at coordinate 26,676 of JAVTVY010002299.1, forward strand.
GTGGTCCACATCGCTTGCCATTCTTGGCCAGTAAAACCTATCACGGCAGAGTGATGAATGCAGCTGGCAGCATAAGTTGTCTTTTCTCCTGGCTCTCTACTTGGGTCACACGATGCAATACTCCACTGTCCTTCCTTAGATGCTTAAACTCGCGCCGAAATGGTGAAGGGATATCATCCCCTGGAAGTCTGTTCCGACGTATACACGTCATCAATCGTCTCGATACTGGATCTTTGTCCTGAGCTCGGCGCCAGTCTCTGACAGAGAAAGTAGCTACACTGCCTTCCTCGTCCTCTTCTACCAAGGCAATGTTGGAACACACGGTCTCCAAATATGCCCGTTCCTGACATCACAGATAGCACTGATTGAATCCGATGTAATCTTCTCGGTTTCTTGATCTTCGCATACCCTAAGTCTGGACAAAACATCTGCATCGGCGTTCACTTTTCCCGGTCTGTACCGTATGTCGAAGTCGAATGCAGAAATTGTTGCGAGCCATCTGTGACCAGTAGGATCCAATTTCGCCGACGTCAAGACGTAAGTAAGTGGGTTGTAATCCGTGTAAACAGTAAATTTATGACCGTAAAGATGATCATAAGATTTTTCTTTTACCGCTTATTTCGATGCCAAGAACTCCAGTTTATGCGCGGGATAGTTCCTTTCCGTCTTGTTCAATCCTCTACTGGCATAGGTAATCACCATTCAAGGGTAAACGTTCGAGCCATCCGCCCTCTGCCAATGTCCTCAGAAACATGGCCCTTTGGTGTCAATCAGTCTGGTCAATATTTTCCATTTGCCGCCTCATCTAAGGTATGGGTGTGTAGTTCCTCAGTTTCGGACCGAAGAGAATCTACAGGACATATCCCAACCACTTGGTCATCATCCTGGGCCACCATCTCGTCTGTCAATGACCGAGTGGTTCTATCCTCTGGATGTCGACTCCTTTTAGCCCTCTGGTCGCTGTTTTCTCCAGCAGCGGCCGCTGCAATATTTTGGGGCGGGTATTCCTGTACAACTAACTCTAGCGCGGATCCGTCATCCTCGTCACTCATTATAGCATTCCCGATAACATAATAGTATAGCATTGCTGATAGCACAATAACATTATAACATTCCTAATGGCATTAATTATATAATAATTAATATGCCCATCTGGTGGAATATAAGTCCAATTTCTAAGTAGAATCGATAGTCAAGTATATATCAGGACTGGCAACTAAATGGCAAATCTGCTCACCTTGTCTGTGGGACAGAACCGATACCACTACGACTATGTGACCTCAGGTTACATGTACTTTAGCCGTTCACCTAAATTTATATGCCAAAATAACCTTCAGACAGGAGTAGTAGTGTCCCGTGAAATCGAGCCCTATTGACCCCAAAAATTTGCATGATTTGTGGAGGAAACGTGGAGGAGAGGTCAAGTGCACTATAGTTCCGGCAGAATGACCAAAAAGCTACCTCCAACACAGGAGAGTTCCAATTGTTGCAGGGAATGTATTCATCCGCGGTGATGCGGTCTGGCGGTGATGCGGTCGCGGGAAAAGGTTCCGCGGAGAAAAAGTAGTCCCCAGACTTTAAACACGCTGCATGGTCCGATGGGGTCGAGTGAGGTATCAAAGTGAAGCATTCGTGAAGGGGCATCTCATGGGCTGGTTGCGGGGTTGAAATATCGGCATTCTGCGCATGCGCGGTGGCCATAGGGTATGGAAATAGACGTTTTGGAGCTAGGGGAGCCACTAATGGTCCAATGGGGTCATATGAGGTATCAATGTGAAGTATTCGTGAAGGGGCATCTGACGGGTTGGGTGTGGGGTTGAAATATCGGCATTCTGCGCATGCGCGGTGGCCAAAGGGTATGAAAATAAACGTTTTGGAGCTAGGGGAGTCACTAATGAGCCGATGGAGTTGAGTGAGGTATCAATGTGAAGCCTATGTAAGGGGACATCCGATTGGACTAGGGTCTCTGCCGTTGTTCACATTCTGCGCATGCGCAGACAGGGAATTCTGGGAAAAGGGTGTGGAAATAGACGTTTTAGGGTTTAGGTGAGCCCCTAATGACCCTATGGTGTCGTATGAGGTATCGGTGTGAAGCTGTCGTGAGGGAGCATCCGCCTGGGCTAGTGTCTCGGCCGTTGTCAATAGTCTGTGCATGCGCAGATAGGGAATTGTGGGAAACGGGTATGGAAATAGACGTTTTGGGGTCTAGGTGGGTCCCTGGTGGGCCGATTGGGTCGATTGAGGTATCAAAGTGAAGTATATTTCAAGCATGGGTGGGTGCATGTAAAAGTTTTCCTGAAAAGAAAAACGGAACACGGACTTTATCGAAAAATCCGGGAAAATGCCCATATGGGGTATGGGGGATATATAGGTCGCCGGGCTTAACGGGGCTTGCCTATCAATAGAGTTATCTCCCCCTAGTTCCAGGGTGGGTGTATGTAAAATTTTTCCTGAAAAAATACGGAACACGGACTTCATCCTAAGTTACGGGAAAATGCCTATATGGGGTATGGGGGGGTATAGGACCATCCTGGGAAACGTACTTCTCGAAATTTGCGGTATAGGTTGTGGGGTCTCGTTTTCTTAGTCTCGTCAAGACAAACATGATAGGAAGTGTCGCGGAGCGAATCGTTGAAATTCTTGGAAAAAGTTCAGGGAGACCCATATAGTCCCATACTAGGGGTATAGGACCAATGTTTGTCCCACTGCGAAACCTACTTCTAGACATTTGCGGTATGGTTGTTTGGATTTGTTTTCTTAGTCTCGTCAAGACAAACATGATAGGAAGTGTCCCGGCACGAAACGGTGAAATTTTTGAAAAAAGTTCGAGGTCTGTATATAGACCCATATAGACCCATATACGGGTTATGGGGGTATAGGTCCAATGTTTGTCCCACTGGGAAACCTACTTCTAGACATTTGCGGTATGGTTGTTTGGATTTGTTTTCTTAGTCTCGTCAAGACAAACATGATAGGAAGTGTCCCGGCACGAAACGGTGAAATTTTTTGAAAAAAGTTCGAGGTCTGTCTATAGCCCCATATAGACCCATATACTGGGGTATAAGCCCAATGTATGTATAAATCCATACTGGGTGGACGTGTTGGAGTCTAAGTGTGTCCCTGGTGGTCCAATGGTGTCGTTTGAGATCTTATTTTGAAGCTCTCATGCAGGAGCACCTGACTACACTAATGGTTCGTACGTTGTAAATATTCTGCGCATGCGCAGCCTGCCCGTAGTATAGAAAGCAGGCATTTTGGTGTGTGGGTGTGTTTGGTTAGAGATGGGCTATTCACGGTTTGAATGGGTTATGTGAGGTATCAATGTGAAGCCTATGTAATGGAGCATCTGATGGCGTGGATGTGGGGTAGAAATATGGTCATTCTGGCCGTGGTATAGAAAGCAGGCATTTTGGGGAGTACGTGGGTGTGTGTTTGGGGTAGAGATGGACCGCTATGGGTCCGAATGGGTCGTGGAATGTGTTAAAGTGAAGCTTGTGTGGGGTAGAGTCAGAATGGCGTGTTTTTAAGTGCGAGTCGCGTCAATCTGCGCATGCGCAGTTGGGTGTAGTAAGTAAAGTGGCCATTTTGGGGGTGTGTGGAGGTGAGTTTGGGGTAGAGATGGACCATCCTTGGTCCGAATGCGTCCTGGGAGGTGTCCTTTTATAGCTCTCGGGATGTAGACCCCGATTTGGGGGCTGTTCACAGCATCTGTGACGTCATCGGTGATGTCATCAGTACGAGTAGTAGCGAAAGTGTGCATTTTGGGGCAGTAAAGGAAGGTATTTGGGGTAGAGATGCACCATCCTCAGTCCGAATGCGTCGTGTGGGGTGTCATCTTGTAGTTCTCGGGGTGCACACCCCGATTTGAGGGCTGTCCACAGCATCTGTGACGTCATTGGTGACGTCATCAGTAGGAGTAGCAGCGAAAGTGAGCCTTTTGGGGCAGTGAAGGAAGGTATTTGGGGTAGAGATACTCCATTCTCAGTCCGAATGCGTCGTGTAGGGTGTCATCTTGTAGTTCTCGGGGTGCAGACCTCGATTTGAGGGCCGTACACAGAATCTGTGACGTCATTGGTGACGTCATCAGTAGGAGTAGTAGCGAAAGTGAGCATTTTGGGGCAGTGAAATATGGTATTTGGTGTAGAGATGGACCATCCTTGGTCCGAATGCGTCATGGGAGGGGTCATGTTGTAGCTCTCGGGGTATAGATCCCGATTTGAGGGATATCCACAGCATCATCAGTACGAGTAGTAGCGAAAGTGGGCATTTTTTAGCAGTGAAGTATGTTATTTGGTGTAGAGATGGACCATCCGCGGTGCGAATGCGTCGTGTGAGGTGCCATCTTGTAGCAACGCCTACCAACGCCATTCTTAATGCTTCAACGCCCTGGTGAAATAGCTCAGAAGCTCTGATATTCCATGGAATTGTCACTAATTCTTCGAAATGCAGTGACGCCCGTCAACGCCCGTCGTTACACCTTAACACTCTAACATAACGCCATGATATAGACCGGAGAGAGAACAACAACAGCAACAACAACAAAGATGACACATGAGAGAACAACAACAACAAGAAGTTTTTTTCATATAGTTTATTCTCCCCAATGTTACATCATACCCACGCTGGGGGAGCCGCGTTGGGTATATTTACAATTCAAGAAGATTCTTGTCCAATCATAGGCCACCATTTGCATCTGTAATATTCGTTCCTGTCCGTTAGATGTATTCTTGTCCTATCAGAAGTCTCCATTTCAGAAAGTTCCATCTTCGGCCATGTTCGCTCTGAACCGTTTATTCTAATCATCGTCGGGCAGGCCAGGATACCGTTGAGGCAACATATCCTTAGATAGTTGTTTGCGCATTCTGAGTATCTATCAGTGCATGGGTGAATACTTTCATCCGATGGGGGTGGTGGTCAGTTTAACCACGAAGAACGTAACATTGGTGACCCTCTCCACTATCCACTTGGTGTTGGGGCGCTGTTCATAGTCCCATTCCAAGGGATCCACAGTGTCCACTTGGTCCAGCACGGGCTCTAGCGACGCCCGATTGGTGATTGTGAAAGGATGGTCGTACACTGGGTTGATGGCACTGGAATAAAAATAGCGTAATTCACCCGTCCTCTTATGGCATAAGATGTACCCAAATGCTACATTTAATGTGAAGGATGTAGGTTGGTCATTGAAGATGGCTTCCACGTAGCTGCGTAGACGGGCGAGGTCGGTCAGTCGGAAATTGTACAAGTCCAATATAGGGCGATGACGGTGGAAACAGTGTCGGATCATGGACCAATGGCGTCGATACATCTCACTCACTGGATGATCTTCGGGTAAGAGATCGCTGGGAACATCCACCACATCTTCCAGAAAATGTTCGTTGTTGTCAGGCGTATGACTGGGAACAGCAATGATAGGGACCGGCTGGATATCCAGGGCTTCTGAGCTGTGGGTATAGGCGGGCTCTCCGTGATCGCATCACCAGTGGCATTCGTCTCCCCGAGGTCATATTCAGTGAGTCTGTCCCTCCTGGGTGCCTCTTTAGTGGAAAGTTGTCCCTCATGCCGTGGTGACGGCCCATGAATCAAACGCTCATGCCGTTTTAACTGACTGGGTCGTTTGAAGAGTTGACCACATTCTTCGCATGGACGCTTGGGTGGCCCCTGAATTGAACTTTCATGGCGCTGTAAATGATCCGGGCGCTGAAACGACAGTGTAGGCCTACATATCGTACAGCGGGCGATTCCGTCGTGCTTGATAGCCTCATGGCGGCGCAAGTCGTGCAGACGAGTGAATGATTTCGAGCACGTAGTACAAGTGAACATCTTGGTAGTTGACAGAGTGTCTGATAAAACGGCCAGGCCGCTTCCCTTTTATAGCAAGCTAGCTGGTGATCTATTTTTAGCACAATCAGTTCAACTTGGACGTCAGCGACAAGAACCCGGATGTAGACGCGAACGTCAAGAACAATCAACCGCCATGGGTTCTTCTGTTCTCAGATGCATTACGATACAAACTGAAATATCCGGATAGTTTCCGCTATCTGTGACGTCATCGGTGACGTCATCAATACGAGTAGTAGCGACAGTGGGTATTTTAGGAAAGTCCAGGAAGGTATTTGGGGTAGAGATGGACCCTCCTTGGTCCGAATGTGTCGTGTGGGGTGTCATTTTGTAGCTCTCGGGGTGTAGACCCCGATTTGAGGAATGTTCACAGCATCTTTGACGTCATCGATGACGTCATCAGTACGAGTAGTAGCGAAAGTGGAAATTTTGGGGCAGTGAAGGAAGGTATTTGGTGTAGAGATGGACCATCCTTGGTCCGAATGCCTCCTGTGGGGTGTCATTGTCATGTATTGTGCCATATTTGTCCTGTATTATACAATATATGTTCTGTATTATACCAAATCTGTGCTGTATTATACAGTATCTGTCCTGTATTATACCAAATCTGTGCTGTATTATACCACAGGTTTCCTGTATTGTACCATATATGTCATGTATTATACATTATACGTTCTGTATTATACAATCGGATAGCAATGTTTATATAGTTTATTATCCCCAATGTTACATCATACCCAGGCTGGGGGAGCCGCCCTGGGTATGTTTAGTATGTTAACAGCAAAACAAATTGAAATATCAAACACCATGTTTTATTATTTAACGCACCGTCACACTAGGTACAAGTGTTTACTGAGCTCAAGTCAACGAGCATGTAGACATAGAAGTATGTGCGGCATGTTATGGTATTCGTCAGTGCATGGGTGACGCATTCAACCGATGGCGGTGGTCGGTCAGCTTGGTAAAGAAAAACGTGACATTGGTTACCCTCTCTACCACCCATTGTATGTTGGGGCGTTGATGATGTGCCCATCTCAAGGCATCCACGGTGTCCAGTATCTCCAGTATCGTCTCTAGTGACCTCCGGTTAATGATGGTGAACGGCTGGTCAGACACATAGATATTATTGCCGGGATAATAATACCGTAACTGGCCCGTCTTTTTGTGACGTAAGATGTACCCGAAAGCGACATTCAATTTGAAGGTCGTAGTTTGATCTTTGAAGATGGCTTCCACGTAGCTGCGTAGACGGGTGCGGTTGGTTAGTGGGAAATTGTAAATATCTTGAATAGGGCCATGAGGGTGGAAACAGTGCCGTGTCATGGACCAATGGCGCAGATCGATGTCACTCACTGGATGGTTGTCCTGTAAGAGATCGCCCAGAAAATATTTGATGTTGTCAGGCGTATGACTCGAAACCGTAACGCTGGGGCCCGGCTGGATATCCAGGCTCTTCTGAACTGTGGGTATAGGCGGGCTCTCCTTCATCGCATCACCAGTGGCGTTCGTCTCCCCTGGCTTATCTTCACTGGGTCTGACCTTCCGCGGCTCCTCTTCAGTAGGAAGTTGTCGCTCATGCCATGGTACCGGGGCATGAATCAAACGTTGGTGTCGCAGCAACTGACTGCGTCGTTTGAAGTTGAGCACACTCCTCGCATGGACGCTTGGGTGGCCCATGAATTGAACGTTCGTGGCGCAGTAAAGCGTCTTCCCGATTAAATGACCGTGCGCAGGTTATACAAGTATGCAGTCCATCGTTGTGGGTGGAGGCCTCGTGGCGTCGTAATTTATCTAGACGAATAAACTGCTTCTGGCAAGTTGTGCAAGTGAACATCTTGGTGGTTGATAGAGTTTCTGATGAAACGGCCAGGCCGCTTCCCTTTTATAGCACGCTAGCTGGTGATCTATTTTTAGCACACTCAGTTCAACTATCCCCAAGTCGAGGGCCGAGCTGTGACATCTTCGGTAACCTCCGTGTCTCTTCGGGCATCTCCGTGTCTCTTCCGTCACCTCCGTAACTATCCAGCTGTTCCCGTGTAAACCCCGATGTACCCGTATGGAACACACTGCTAAAAGGCCCCGGATAGAAGTACCCGGATTTAGGCGCGGATGTCATTGACAAGAGCCCGGATGTACAAGAACATGGATGTACCCGGATGTAAAAGTTCCCGGATGTAAAAGTGCCCGGATGTTTACGAATGTTCCACCATTCCGGACTTCTATCAGGTCCATGTCCAGAAGCTCTCATGTCCTGCATGTGAATAGTCATAATGTGTGTGTATGCATGTGTGTATGCGTCTGTGTGTGTGTGTGTGTGTGTGTGTGTGTGTGTGCATGGGAGTATGTGCGTGTGGGTTTGTGTGTGTGTATGCTTGCGTGTATGCATGTGTGTGTTTGTGAAAGGTGTCAAATGGGGACATTGACATGAATACACACCTTTCAAATGGGGACCGCCCTCCAAACGGGGACGTCCCCGTTTGACTTAAGGCTTGAAACGTGCAGCCAAGCCTGTTTTTGGAACTCTCTAATGAAATGAGGTAAATACGGTATACGTCCACATTTAGGCAGCAAAATTCAAGCGCGAGGTGTATGCGTGTTTCCCGCTCCGTGGAGAAAAAATCTGCTCAATACACACAGGTCCCCGTTTGCGCATGAATTATTTAGTCACGTGACAACGAACGAAGAGAGATAAAACGAGACTGAAGAAAGAACAATACACGATTCGACTGCGGGCAATATTGTACGGAACGTAAGTTGAATTTTCTGATTTACTTTGAAACACTTGTTTGATGGACATAAACCGAAAAC
>JAVTVY010002300.1:0-32717 GCA_036873755.1 Hanleya hanleyi
AGGTATGTGTGTAAGAGAATGATGTCGAATTCTCGTTATTATCTTTTGGTACATCAAATTATTGCATTCACGAAAATGACTGCCAAGTTAACGTCAATATGAAAGGTATCTAAGTATCAAAATCAAACTCAAAAAACCTCTCCTGGAAAACAAGGCCCTAGCTTTCGACAACGAGGACAAATAGATCGCTTTTATGGTCAGCATCTGCTGATAAATGACGTCCTTCCATTCGTAAAACTGACAAAGTAACATAAATTTTGTATAGAACCAGTAAATTCTAGCAGAAATGGGCTCTGACTTGAGAGAATGATGTCAAATGCAATATGTTTCTGCGCATTGTCTGCTGATACACACAAGTTTTGAATTTACGGAAGTGATTAATGCTATTCTGAGTGCGGAAGAGGACGGGAACATCAATACCAGCGAATCAAGGCCCTGGCTTGCGAGAATGAGGATAGAGAGGCTGTGTTCTGAAAGAGAATCATTCAAAATAGCTATTTGCCGAATGTCATGCAACCGAAAGTGCACAATATAACTGCACGACTGCGAGGTATTGTTCGCGCACAGGGGTGTCCAACTCATTAAATACTACATAGTCATTTCTGTCTCTTCGAAGTGGGCTACCATTTGAAATTGTCCGGTAATGAGTGAGTCCATCTGAACCCTTTCGTCGGCAAAATAATCATTCAAGATTCAAGATTTTATTGTACAAACACCAGTCAAAGGCAGAGTACAAAATTTTAAGAGGAATACAACTAGAGAAACAATGGAACAGTGACATGAATATTAATATTTATATATATGTTATATCTGAGAGATATGTTATATTTGGGTGTTACTGTTGATATTAGAACCTTGATTTTTGGCATTAAAGTGCATCAGGGGACTGTTGCCAGCATGTTTCGAGTGGACCTACTTTTTATGAAAATTTCTAGTGATTTTTGATTAAAATCACCGGTGATTCTAACTTGGGCCGTGCCCATCATAATATTGGCAGGATTTCAACTGGGGGTTCAAGCGTTCAGTGCGTGTCGGAGTCCTAATGCCTACCCTACTTCGTAGGTCCTCTGACGTTATTCACACTGGGCATGAAGGTGCATTAGGGGACTGTTGCCAGCATGTTTCGAGTGGAACTACTTTTGATGAAAATTTCTGGTGATTTTTGATCAAAATCACTGGTGATTCTAACTCGGGCCGTGCCCATCTTAATATTGGCAGGATTTCAACTGGGGGTTCAAGAATTCAGTGCGTGTCGTAGTCCTAATGCCTTCCCTACTTCGTAGGTTCTTTGACGTTATTCACACTATTCTCATATATAATATAAACGAAGCAATAATTCATTCCACCGAATATAGTTGCAAATGAATTCAAACGCGCTTGAAGACAGTATTGTCATGTGAGATCGGAGGTTGAAAAGAAAAGTGTGGCAGAGATCACACTCTCTTAGCGCATGCGCATTTCAAAAAGTCACAGGAACAAGAACAAGAACAAGAACAAGAACAACAACAACGCGAGCCTCCCGTAGACCTGCGTGCCGCAGATAACAACAACGCGAGCCTCCCGTAGACCTGCGTGCCGCAGGTAAAAAAGGGTGATGGCTGTAACTAATCACCTTTTCGGGGTGATAGTTATAACCATTTTTCTGGCTGTGAAGTGTCCATATATGGTCTGTATGATGTCGTATTGAAGCTCCCGTGAAGTAGAATAAGACGGGGTTGCTGTCCACGTTGAACGGTGATATGCACAGTCGAGGAGTAATAGAACAAGTGAGAAATGACTACATTGTAGTCAGAACCTGCGGCAGTGGCAATAATACAGTGAAAGACATATCAGCGGAGGTAGTGGTAATTGTAGAAAAAAAGCGCCATCTGCAAGTGTTTTCATGCCAAGGGAAGTAATTTTCAACTTCTAACCCACAATTGCAGGAATTGACTAATAGATTTGACACAATATATATATATTCGCTTTCCTCGTTCAAAATCCGACGATGTTGACTGGTCCGTGCCGTCTATACTGAATTGACAGACGAAGTCACAATAATCGCTTTGGCAATGTCTTGGTACAAGTATCGTGAATTCCAAGTTTCAAAACATTCCGTTCAGCCGTGGATTTTCGCAAATCAAAAAGGCTTTCAAATATTTGGAAATCCAAACAAATTTCAAGGATTTAGTCATAGCGCGAACATCTACGCTCTTCAGTCTCCCTTCCCGCTTACTTTGCCGAGCAAAATGGAAAATTTATATTTCCGTCAAAGTTAATTTTCAATGAATTTATTATCAGGTCTATGACTTTGATCTGTGAAACTATGGAATGGGGTTGAAGGCTTTATCGAACTGTTCAAGAGGCATAATGACATTTTTCACGATTCAAATTGAGGCCTGTGACAGTCTTGATATTCGATTAGAATAATAAATTAAATTTCTGCATTTATGTGCGTTATCATCTGCAAACTAAATACGGTACCTTGACACTCTTTTCCATGCAGCAAGCCAATATCAATACATGGTTTGCTCCTTCTATACAAATGATTACCTATTTCATCCTTAGGAGATATCACCTCATCCGACATGTTTGGTCAAGCCTTTTCGAAGGTTGATAATTTTATTAATTTTTTTTTTAAGTCAAATTCTGCAAATAAGAAACATTTCTTGTCAGTATCTATGGATATCGCCCTATAATCAATTCGCGAAAATGTTTGTCATTAAGTCATTCGGGAGGTGATTTAAGTGCGAAATTTCAGGGTTAGTTCACTAAACAAGGTCTGTGTGTATAAGAGAATCATGTCGAATTCTCGTTATTATCTTTTGGTACATCAAATTATTGCATTCGCGAAAATGACTTCCAAGTCAATATGAAAGGTATCAAAATAAATTTAAAAAAACTCTCAAGGAAATCAAGGTCCTAGCTTTTGACAACGAGATCAAATAGATCGCTTTTATGGTCAGTATCTGCTAATATATGACGTAATTTCATTCGTAAAACTGATTGACCAAGTAACGTAAATTGTGAAGTGTAGAACCAGTAAGTTCTAGCAGAAATGGGCTCTGACTTGAGAGAATGATGTCAAATGCAACATGTTTCTGCCCGTTGTCTGCTGATACACATAAGTATTGATTTTACGGAAGTGATTAATGCAATTCTAAAGGGATTATGGGTGCGGAAGAGGACGAGACCATCAATACCAGCGAAGCAAGGCCCTGGCTTGTGAGAATGAGGATAGAGGGACTGTGTTCCGAAAGAGGATCATTCGAAATAGCTATGTGCCAAATTTCATGCTTGTAACCGAAAGTACACAATATAACTATGATGTACTGTTCGCGCATAGGGTTGCCGGACTCATTAAGTACTACATAGTCATTTATGTATTATAAAACCGTTTGCGCATAAAGTCAGTTTTGAGTATTATCAATGAGTCGGTATAGCTAAGACATTGACAACGAGGTCAAATAGATCGCTTTTATGGTCAGTATCTGCTAATATATGACGTAATTTCATTCGTAAAACTGATTGACAAAGTAACGTAAATTGTGAAGTGTAGAACCAGTAAGTTCTAGCAGAAATGGGCTCTGACTTGAGAGAATGATGTCAAATGCAGCATGTTTCTGCCCGTTGTCTGCTGATACACATTAGTATTGATTTTACGGAAGTGATTAATGCAATTCTAAAGGGATTATGGGTGCGGAAGAGGACGAGAACATCAATACCAGCGAAGCAAGGCCCTGGCTTGCGAGAATGAGGATAGAGGGACTGTGTTCCGAAAGAGGATCATTCGAAATAGCTATGTGCCAAATGTCATGCTTGTAACCGAAAGTACACAATATAACTATGATGTACTGTTCGCGCATAGGGTTGTCGGACTCATTAAATAGTACATAGTCATTTATGTATTATAAAACCGTTTGCGCATAAAGTCAGTTTTGAGTATTATCAATGAGTCGGTATAGCTAAGACATTAAGTGCAAGTCCAGGGATTGGAGGGTCATTATTTCGATTCCCACAGAGGGTTAAATTATTCTTCCTTTCAAAACATATTTCCATATATGCGAATTGCTTGGGGGTAAAGTTAAACATCTTTATTCGGTGAAAGTTGCTGAGTTGTTCCGCTTACTTCTGAAACGTAATTGTTGCGTTTGTTTTTATGATGCATGATCTATAATTTGATACCAAGTATTATTCAATGTTAATCATAATGATAATGCGTTACTTGTTATGCTTCTTCGACAATTTGTGTTTTATCTAGATTGGGTAGATAAAATGATTATTAGAAGTAGTGAACTTATTTTTCTACTTTCTAAGACAGTCGCCTCTGACTGTATGCAAATTAGCTGAACCACCGACAAGGTTGCGGCTCATCTTCTTTGGTATATAAGAAATCCAAGGATCTTAAATTGTGTATACATCTGCATACTGTTCAATGAAAATGGTAATATCTGAAGACAGTGACCGATGTGACGACCGACAGCTTTAAAGCGACTGACGTAAGAGAATTGAAGTCTGAACGAAAATCAACGAAGCAATAATTCATTCCACCGAATATAGTTGCAAATGAATTCAAACGCGCTTGAATGCAGTGTTGTCATGTGAGATTGGAGGTTGAAAAGAAAAGTGTGGCAGAGATCACACTCTCTTAGCGCATGCGCATTTCAAAAAGTCACAAGAAGAACAAGAACAACAAGAACAACAACAACGCGAGCCTCCCGTAGACCTGCGTGCCGCAGGTAAAAATGTTGAAAACGACGTTAATTTCTACTTACTCACTCACTTACTACAATTTGACCAAACCTGATTACCAACTCCATAATGTAATATGAATTTGGAGACCCTAGAAAATAAAACGCATTACCAAGGCAAGTTCAAGCTGAAAAACAACAACACAGCACGGCCTTTTCTCTGTCTGCAGTATGTGTTGAGGACTGTCAAGTCTGCACTGCCTAACTTCATTAATCATTCAGTAAAGGGACAATTCCCCTGATAATTATGTATGCATACAATTTTATATAACCGATAATAGGGCCGTGCAGCCAGCCAGCAGTCCCCCTCACAGTTCAGGCCTGTGGTATTAACACCCAATAACCAAGGTGTAGAACCAACAAAAATGACATTGTTTCAAAACAAACTCTGTTACTAATTAGGCATCCCTAGGGATGCCTTATGTGTTTATCATTTTCTTCTTTCTTTCGCTTCTGCTTACGCTTCCGCTCACTTCTATTTTCCGTCTGATAACTTTTGAATGCCTTTGTCAATCAACTTCAAATTGGTGGTGCAGATTAGTGCTGCCTAGGGGAAGACACATTCCAATTTCCAAATAAAATATATTATTTATTACTTACATTTCTCCAAGACTTGCTTAAACTTTGAAATCCATGAATAAGAGGATAATTGTTCACTACTCAATTCCAGTATTAACACAATTCACAGAAAATATACACAATTTAAGTACATCGTTCGATAAAGTGGGTTGATCTCCACGGTCTTTCTGCCAGAAAAGAAGAGACCGGTTCTGGGCCTGGGACTGGGGTTATGTTTGTGCACTTGTCACTCTGTGTTTTAAACCTCTTTCTATTGTTGACAAAGTCAGTTGTGAACAAACAGGCCTATTTTGACCATTGAGCCAACATCAGTATTTAGATCAGTTAAGCCTTCAGTCGTTTTGTGGATGATTTGTTTAGTCTCTCTTCACATTTTGGGTTCTAACAATTATTTCAGCTTTACAGACAACTCATAGGTTAGGTTAATTTAAACCGACATTTGAATGACACATCCTCCCATGTTTTGTGTACCGGTATGTTAACCTCGCTGTCATGACATGCATGACTGAACCATGATGAGCTCATCTTTGTAAGTTCACGTACTGGCGTATACACCTTTCTCATATAACTTATCCGAGAAGCTAAAATAAAGGCTGACGTCCCATATTCGACCGACGATAGTAGTATATAGCAAGCATTTAAAGTCAGGTTTTGCCGGGGGAGATAACTCTTGGGGAGATGAGGGGGAGTTCCGACAGGTGGCGTTGTTTCTCAAGAGACCAAAAACTACCTCCAACACAAGAGAGCTCTCTGAATCGATCGGGTGTGACCTTGGAGCGGGGAGGGTAAAAAAAATACCTGAAACCATGGGAAGGAAGACTCATAGTAATAAACATAATCTTTAGGTGTTGGACGATGTTATTAGAGCGAGTCTAGCAACGTGCGACGCGAGGGTCGAGCGTTTATTGTCCAGTATATCTCCGCAAAAAATAAACAAACAAAAAGGGGATTCCCCTTTGGCATCGATGGTGCTGCCCTCTAGAGACAAGGTGGGTGCATGTAATATCGGTCCCCGGGCTTATCGGGGTGACCGAGGTAGGGCGGGGGAGTGGGTGTATATTTTCACAGAAATATAAAAAATGCGGAACACGGACTTTACACTAGGGGCCTGTATTATACAATATATGGGAAAATGCCTGTATGAGTGGGGGGGGTGGTCATTTTTATTTTTTATGTTACTATAGGTTGTTTAGTCTTGTTTTCTCGTCTCGCAAAGGAAAACACGATGGGAAGGGGTTCTCGGAACAACGGTGAGAAATTTTCGAAGTAACGGGTAAAGGTCTGCGCCATAGGCGCCTGGCCCTATTACTGGCTATGGGGGGTATATGTCCAACCTGAGAACATTATGGAGCTTTACTATGGGTTATTTGGTCTTGTTTTTCTCGTCTCGGCAAGAAAAACACGATGGAAGGATCCCGTTAAGCAGTGGAATTTTCGAAAAGTACCGGGTAGGTGTGTATATAGACCCATATAGCCCCATACTGGCTATGGGGGGATAGGTCCATACTGGGTGGACGCTTTGGGGTCTAGGTCCTATGGTGTCATATGAGGTCTTATTTTGAAGCTCTCGTGGAGGAGCACCCGACTGGACTAATGCATGGCCGTATTATACAAAGCAGGCATTTTGGGGGTGTGTTTGGACTACTATGGGTTCAAATGGGTCGTGGGAGGTGTCAAAGTGAAACTTGTGTGGAGTAGAGTCAGAAGGGTGTCCTTTTTAGTGCAAGTCGCGTCAATCTGCGTCATTTTGGGGTGCGTGGCGGTGTGTTTGGGGTACAACATGACACCTCCCACGACACATTCGGACAAAGGATGGTCCATCTCTACCCCAAATACCTTTCTTCATTTCCCCAAAATGACCACTTTACTTACTACACCCAACTGCGCATGCGCAGTTTGACGCGACTTGCACTAAAAAAACACGACATTCTGACTCTACCCCACAAAATCTTCACTTGTACACCTCCCACGACGCATTCGGACCAAGGATGGTCCCTCTCTACCTCAAACACACCTCCACACACCCCCAAAATGACCACTTTACTTACTACACCCAACTGCGCATGCGCAGATTGACGCGACTTGCACTTAAAACCACGCCATTCTGGCCCTACCCCACAAAAGCTTCACTTGGACACCTCCAACAACCCAATTGGACTCATAGTGGTCCATCTCTACCCCAAACACACCCCCACGTACCCCGCAAAATGACAGCTTTCTATACTACAGCCAGACTGTGCATGGGCAAAATATTGAAAACGGACGATACATTAGTTCAGTCGGGTGCCACTCCACGAGAGCTTCAAAATAAGACCTCATACTTAGGACCACTAGCGGCCCACCTAGACCCCAAAACGTCCACCCAGTATGGACCTATACCCCCATAGCAAGCACGGGGCTGTATGGGCCTATGTACAGACCTACCCGGTACTTTTCGAAAAATTTCAACGCTTAGCTCCGGGACCCCTCCCATCGTGTTCCGCTTTTTATTTATTTAATTATTTTTATTTTTTTTATTTTTTCTGTGAAAACACCCATGACTGGATAGCCCTGGAGGACCGGGGATACCTCACTCGACCCAATCGATACCTCACTCGACCCAATCGATGCATGCAGCGTATTTGAAGTCTGGAGAATTTTGCCCCGGCTCCCCACGTATTTGGGACTACATTCTGTCGGCGGAAGCAGACCGCATCACCACCAGACCGTATCACCGCGGAAGAATTCGAGGTCAAAGGTTGCCGGGCCTATAGTGAACTTTGCGGGGATCTCTCTTGGGTTGGAGGTGATTTTTGGTCTCGAGCTGGTGGCGCCCCCTGTCGGAACTCCCCGTGACCTCCCCAAGAGTTATCTCCGCTGGCAAAATAGGCCTTTAAAAGGGTAGACTATACTACTGTGGTGGCCCTAAAGAACGTGCTAGGATGTTTATCAGCCCAGTTACTTATTCAGATGCAGTTCCCTATTGGCCACATAGCGGTGGATCGTGGAACTGACGGTACCATCATGTAGTATATGTGTAGCAAGTTTTGTGGCTCTAATCCACTTGCAAGGGTGCCTACCAGCTCAGTTACTTATTTAAGATGCCAGCTCACTAATCGCCCCTAGCGGTGGATCGTGAAACTAACGGTACCATCATGTAGGTGCTGTCTCGTAGTAAATGTGTACCAAGTTTGGTTACTCTAAACCACTTGCAAGGGTGTCTACAGACGCTAGAATACCTTGAATCGTGAACTGTGAACCGCGTGAACTGGCATCTATAACCGAATAGTGGGCGGTGAACTGGCAGCTAGCTTCCCGAACAGCAACAATGTGAATGAGTATACTGTGCTTATATTACAATAGTCCGAGCTTCCTCTGACTCCTGACTAATGACGACAGTATATTATAGCTTGTCCTTTGGCCAAGCAAACTTACGGTTTAGTAATCACATATTCTAGAAATTAAATACATAAATCACCAACGGTGTTATTATACAACGGGCTTACCATATTTTTGCTCTATATATTGAAATATCTATAATATAGGGTATAGACACGGGAGAGCAGGCGAGACTTGGGACGAGGGTGAAATGGGACACTTGCATTTATCCATTATCTGCCAATCAATCAGGGACAAGTTTATGTTCACGTGTCGCCCACTTCATCCCTATATTACTATTGTGGGAGGTCAGTTGTTTAGACCAGACCCGTATGTATAAATTTGTTTTAATGTTTCAGGGTCAAAACAAGCTTTTTTTCGAAGTCACAACAATTGCCCTCTGAGCAGTATCAAGCATTCGAATACCTGTTAAACTCAGTGGACAGTGGAATGTCAGTCATGAATACCGGCTGACAATTGGTACATCCCCCCCCCCCCCCTTGTTCCATTTGTAAATTTCTGTGGTGTGATTCTCTGTCGCTTTTCCTATCTGCTAGTTGAGGTCAATAAGTTATTCTTTTGCCGAACTGAAAACAAATTACCCGAAAGATGAAAATACATATCACCTGTATGAACATGAACATGTAAATGCAAAACTTTATGTTCCTATAAATTTTTATGGCGTAACACCCAAAAGGACCGTGTACGTTTCAGCGAAGATTCGGCTTCAGTGATGCGATTGAAATGCCCTGTGAAAAATAATGACCTTTAGCAAAAATGTTTCGATTGACACGAATTACCACATACAAGTGTATACTCAAAGTAATTCGTAGCCATCGAGTGTGGTAATTCTCAAATAGCAGGGTCGTGAAGTGGTGTATTCCTGCAAAGCGGAAGACTTTGAACTGAGCAGAAAACACCTTTTTTGAAGTGAAAACACCATTTATTTCTCTCCGAACACATATTAAGAGCGCTTGGTCATATCCAGGATCAGTTTGATGCTTTACAACAATAGGATGTTCGAGTATGTAGCTGCGGACCTAGGCCAGTTTTGTTATGGTTGAATGTATCATGAATATATTTACAACGAGATATAGACGGCGCCTTCACCTAAAATCAGCGATTTTGGCAGTAATACTTCACGGTCCTCTCCTTCCAGAACCGTGATACTCAATGTCTTGGAATTATTCTGAGTATAGCAAAATTAGAAACAACATGCCAATCAAAATATTTATTTCGTAGGTAACATTCTATTTTTGGCAGGGATTATTTAATTTTTGGCACCTCAAATTTGGGCCGAATCTTTATTGAAATGCACCACCTCCTTTACGTCAGTATTTCGTGAATACTGAGACACTGGTAAAGAATATATCCACCGCTAGGGGACGAATAGTTAGCTGCCATATGAATAATCGACTGGGCTAGTAGACAGCTTTGCAAGTGGTTTAGAGCCACCACACTTGGTACACATATACTACGAGACAATACCTACAAGATGGTATGGTTTGTTCCGCGATCAATGATATTTGTTTCCACGTATATTTGCTAGTAATATAAACTCCAAAACTCAAAAACAAAACAACTTGTCAACCTAGATGTTGCATTTTACATTATTGCGGTGGTACGACAAAGATGATCTCCACTTGAAAATTTTGAGACATGCTGAAGTCTCAACCACCATTTGGTGGAAAAGTAGCATTTTTGGCAACAGATTATGTTGGGCTTTGTGAGCTTTGCGGGCTTCTTCTTGGAAGCGCCGCGAACTGGCTGTGGGCCTAGGAATATTTTTGTTTTGTGTTTTTTTGGAATGATTCTTCCTCTTGTATTACTTCTCCTAAAACAATGTAAATACTGTACGGTAACATTGAAATGAAACGGAAAATGGTGTCGTAGTATGGGTTCTGATATATCAAACACCACTGGAATGATAGACCATTTGCCGGTTTAGGGATCGTCATTGATCGTGACGCATCAGCACGCACAGTTGGGCGAAGACGCAGGCCGCAAACTGGGCATGTTCTCCATTAAGGCTCAGATTAAACAACGGAAGAAAAGAGCAATAATGCAGATTATACGAAAACTGAAGAGAATATTCCAAATAAAATATATACCAAACCTAGTATTTGTTCTCAATACCTCACCAAGTATTAAATATTTTTTCCAGTCGTTTTCGAATAAACATTTTTGCTCGTTTCTCCCGTTGTTTAACAAAGTACCTTATGGAGGATACGCCCGGTGTACGATCTACGTATTCACCCGACTGTGGGCACTGGTGCGTGACGATCTCTAAACTGGCAAATCGTAGTTACCAATTAGTTATCAATCGCCCCAACATATGAACACTTGCAACAGTGCCGAACAGACATTGCTACAGTATATGGGCTCAGTAATTGCACTTTTATTTTGACTCTACACGACAAAAATGCGCACAGCTACTCATCAAAATGTCGAACAGTCGAAAAATTCCCCTCGACAAAAATACGGACAGTCTCATTTGATAACATGAGCACTTGTTCCTCAATTTTCGCCTCTTTATGCTTGTATTTACCCCTCTGTACCAATCAAAATTGATTGACAACCATATTTCAGTGCATTATAATGTACAAACCAAGATGTGAAATCCTATACTACAAGAGAAATCAACTTCATAACTCTAAAAATGCGACATAGTTTTGATAATTTTCTAAGTTGAACACGAATATGATGAGAACGAGATGATTTAAGAACTTGAGTTTTACACAACATATGCTAAAATAGATCTAGAACGTTATCTCATACAGCTGCACTCATATAGTGATGTGTAACACACAGAAAACTGTAACATGATTTAACCTCCATCTCAGTACACGTCTCGACTCGGTGCGATTATGTCACAAATAGGTACAGATGGCTCGTCATAAATACACCCCAAGCGGACAGGCTTACACACTGTGTTGAGGCCGTGTGGACATGTCATGCGTACAAATCATCACAGGGATAACTTTTGGTTCTTGTGAAATATACAGCCCGTGTATTTGTCTGTGGAGTTTTGTCACTTCTTATCAGTACCCCGGCATCGTTTTCCACCACCCTTTTATGTTGTTTTTAACTATATATAATGATATATAAAGCCTATAGTACGTGGACCCTAGTAGTAGGAAAAGGCTAAATTGCCTCTTATTTGTGGCACGCTCACTTCCGGTTGTTTGGCGCGCTGCCCTCAACCAATCAGAAGCGAGTATTTTGACCCGGTGCATTATGGGGCATATCGAAGATGGCGGCGTCTGCCTTCTGGTTCAAGATGACGGCACGTCCGGACCTTTTTTTAACCTGAACTTTTCGCGTACCGCAGTGCCTAGTACAATCCCATCAGTGATCCAGTTTTCGCCATCAACCATGCAACCCCTTGAGAATGACCCAGTGAGAACTTTCGTTGAGGCGCAAGTACACATAAACTGAATTGGGTCCCAACATCCGGGTTCCTTCTGTCCATGGAACATTCGTGAACACTGGATTGCATCAGCATTGGCCTGATGCCAACATCCGGGTTCCGTTGGCTGGGTGCCAACATCCGGGTTCTTGCACCGCTAGACTATAAAAGGGGCTGATTTCCGAGCTCGGTACCCATTCTTTCACTGACCTCCCGAAGCTGCGCTACCTGCCATCCTGATCTAACACAGTTTGCCATCACAGAGACGCACTGGAGAGGACGCCTTCACGACTGACCGGGACCTCACTCAGTTCCCATTCGAACAGAGCTACATGTATGTCACCATGTTCATTTGTCAAAGTGAAATAAATAAATAAAACAAAGTGCAAATGAGTAGGTAGGCGAAACATGGGAATAGATACCCCCCCCCCAATTTCCTTTTAGGACAAACTCGTATTCGTTTACTGGAACGCGTAAAGTTTTACCGTAGTGAGAACAGGAAATATTTTTGGAAATACTCAACGGTATCGCTGCAAGTTGGGTAGGTCAATCATTGTGAAGACGACGGCAGAAAGAGACACAATTGAGGTGCTATCATTTCAGCTATTAAATGTGACACCATCGTTTGATACAGTCGTGCGAGTTTAGTAAGCATCAAACTCAATAGGTTTAATATGTGACGAAGTTGCTCTTGACAAGTCTTGTGATGGGAGAATGTTAAAATGGACCATATTTCGACGCTTTGCTCCATATCAACTTGCTTTGATCCGACGTATTTGGAATAGGTATCCCGCTACTATTATCAATCACTTGTGAAATGGGGATCATTATAACACTGAACTTTGTTTGAGAGTATTCTTTTCCATGAAAAATCGTCATTTTTAGCACAGTTTTACACTGACCTTGACCAACGCTGGGAGGGGGGGGGGGTGGATAAAGAGATAACGGGTACAGCATCTTCCAACATTCACATGATACACGAAAGCTGTCACACATTGTGTACAGTTAATAACATCGATCAGCATGCATATTGAAGAAGGATGTATTTTCAGTTCCGTATCGTACAGGAAATGATATATAGTTCTCTAACTCCTTGCGCTATTTTTTTCTTACAGATTTGCCATAGTCTGGGGTTAAGAGGTGTTACGCTTCAATAATCGCGTAATTTCAGAAACCACAAAGCGTCATGGGTATCTTGATTAGATATAGATATCTTAAAATGTATTCATTCGGTCGTTCCATAGCATCTATGGATCCCTGAATAAATGTTTCCTTGTTATGGACATTTTCATTCCATTTGTTTTCGAGAGACTACCACTGGCCCCAATTTCTGCTTAGAGTCACTGGATGTAACATTGTTCATGCACCATATGACAGAACAGCAGAACATTTGCGTACACTTCGCCATCCATAAGATGGCTTGCGAATCGTGTGTCTCCATTATCCCGGAGCGATATCCGGTGTATTACCGGATTCTGTTCGGTCTTCATCCGGCGGAGAACAGACCCGAGAAATCTGATAAATTACAGGTTTTCATATCACTTCTGAAACAGATATTGCATGGGCTTACAAAATATATAGGTATGAATAACTTTAGTATCATCCAAGAGGTGTGGTGGATCTGAAATTTTGAACAAGTAGTTCATCACATGACTCGAAAATGGCGAGTTACGATGGGGTTACGTCGGTAGACTTTAGCTGATTGGCTGACGAAGTCACGTGGTATTGATTTCTGGAAATTCCCTCCTGCAGTTACCGAAAGTAGGCTGAACATGGATACACACGATCCCAGGGTCAGTCTTACCGCGTATAGATGACCGAGATGGTTACAGGTTGAACAGCAGAAGTGCATAATGAACATGTTGAACCACAATAGGGCGTGACCTGGATAAAGATAAAGAAATTAATATTGAATCGATATCTACAACACAACAAGATGACGCATACATCCCGATTGGATATCTCTAATGACATTATCCAATCAATTTTGTGACCGGATCTTCTCTTGACTGCAGAATGATGGATGGATAATTTCCAGCACTCCATCGTGATACAATGGGCACTGGTCATGCAGAGCACGCCGTGCAACCCTTTCCCCCTCCCCATCTTAACAGGTTCCCTGATAATCCCCAATATTTGAATGGAATATCCAGATACTGAAAATGAGGCTCTTTGTGATTCAGTGATGTTGAAAATTGCGAGGTTGCTTGAGATCCGAGCCATGGCTGGAAGGCTGGTCGGTCATTAGCTGTGATAAAACATTTAACTAAAATAAAACAGAGAATTATAATTGACATGGCACAACAGATATATGGTGGAGGTTACCAGCCTCCTACAGAAGGGCCCATCTGTGGATGGGTATGTCGAAACTGCCCACAAATCGTGATCGAGAATTCTAATGCATGTTAACTGCCAGTTCGTTGTTGGTCCTGGCAGTGCTACGTTGTAATCTCAGCTGAGCCAAGAACGAGAGTGATAGGGTTTGCATGGCAATACATGAAGTTCTGTGAGAATGCACAGTGGTAAAACTTGAAATTGAACCATCTCAGACTCCATATGCGCAGGATTATTAGTCTGCATTCAGTCAGTTATTGTCGATAAGCCAGCGCCTGGGGCAGAGAATAACAAAGTCCAATTTTTCCTCAATACAAGTGATTTCAGTTTTTTTCCATTTTACTAAAATTGGGTAAAAGCACGGAATAAGACACCACATCTATATGAATACCCTCAAACTGTACAAAATTGATCGATTGATAACTGCAAACCTGATCTCTATCAAGCAGTTGGCAAGACTATATGTCACTGTTATATGCATATCCAATAATTCCAAGGCTTGGGCATTAATAGATGTTCCTATCTGTTACAGTTCATATATTCAGAGAGATGATTCATATGCCTTTGCATTGATTCACTACATCATCAGTAACTGAAAACACACAGCATTGCTACATGTAGATCGATACATATCCCTGAGGATGAGGGTTTCCTCTTGTCAAATGGTATTTCAGAAACATTTATCTTGAACATTATATCAACTAACAAGATCATACCTACGCAATAAAGACTTGAAGGTTGAATACACTGAAAACATATCTATTGCTGTTCTCACTGTATATGGTGTAGGATTTTGCCTTTCTGAATGGCACACCATAATAGTGCTTCTACAATACCAGAAGTTCATGAACTGAAAGTGTACGAAAGACAAACATTATAGGCCCACTTCACGAGATTCGTGTGGGGTCATGGGTGATATGTGTGTACATTTCAAAAGGCGGAGTATTTGAATTACAACACAACAAACAGCGAGATCAGTCGATATCTGCACGAACATGGCACATCAACAGTAGTGACCTGCCATGTCACATGATGTGTTATAAGCAGGGAGGTGGTGGTCAGTGCTGTCTTCTGACTTCTGACAATGCATGTGTAGCTCAGGGGATTCTAGCCAGATCATGTGAACTTATACTACATACATCTGGTAATATGGTCACAAGAATCCTGTGGAAAGATGGCCTTGATCCAAGTCAAATTATACAGTGAAATTGCATGTAGGTTCAATCCTGAAAGGTTGTGTGTACAGTTGCGTCCTGGGAAATTCTCAATGTTTTAATTGCAATTAAAAAAATCCTCCTAGCACAATAAATTCAAACAGCTGCAAAGATGCCTCCTCATAATGGAATAATTGGAAGAACTGTACATATTTCTGTCTATTCTTAGAAACAAGAAATCTAATTTACTGAAGAATACTATCAATTTTATTCCCCCTTCTATAGGACACTAAATCAGCTGACAAATATGTCTTCTTACATAAGGTGGAGTAATTTGAAGAATTATGACTGCTGTAGGAAGATTAAGAACTGCTAATTTCCTTGTAAAGTGGTGAAACTGTTGGAGGGATGATTATTTCTTAAACGGTTTTGATTGATATTCAAACTGTATATTCATCATATTTTCATCAGTATTAAAATTTCCGAAAGCATTCAAATATTTCTCCATTCAGAAGCAACAGATATATCTTGTCCAGTTTGGATTAATATGCTAAGGCAATATGTGATTTTCCATTCAAGAAGTTTGAACAATTTTTTGCAACAAATCTCACTTGTTCACATAAATTCTAATAGAATTTGGTCAGGATATAGTTTGCACATTCACCTGTTTGTCCTGCTCAAGAGACCTATAGTAGTAGTTTCAATTAGGGCGGATGTTTTCAAGTGCAATTCGGTGAGGTAGATACTATACAAAAAATAACAAACTAAAATCCTCAAGAGCAAAATAGGTATAATAGAGAAACTACGTTGTTCGGGAAGGTTTGTAAGAGATCCATTCCTGCTGATTGTTAATTCACCCTCCCTCTAAAGGGTTATTTCATTGCAAATGCATAATTGATGGAAAAAGACTACATATACATGTAATCATTTTGGTGATAGCCATGTTTCTCTGTGTGTTGTGATGAGAAATTATCAACTTTTCATAGGAAAAACAGAATATTGAAATGCAGTATGCTGGTGAGTTAATCTTTTTGTAAGGGACCTATACCTTCTCAGATGGATCTTGGGGGTAATACTGCCTTGTACAAGAACTTATATTTCTTAACACTGCATCATAGAGAGAGGAATCATTTTTCTTGCTAAGTTTTAACACTTGGCGCAACATCTAAGCGGTATTATTTTCAATATTAAGGACCTGAACCAAATCATGTTTCGTACATGTAAAATTCAAGAAGCTTAAATTGAATTATTTCATTTCTTCCATGGAATACTTTCAAGAACTATATCTCCAGTAGCATAGATGACCGCATCCATCAGGTATTTAATTTCGAACATAATATTCAGAAGTGAGATCTTAATAATAATAATAATAATAATGATAATAAAACTTTATTTCAAGAGGGTAAAGTACAAATGTACGCTCAGTCAACAAACAATGCTGATCTTCCCTGAGACCCTCACATACAAAACATTCACATGCCATTCATATCACACTCAAATGGAAGCAAAAACGATAACATTCATATGGACAATAGAAAACTATATACTTATACAATTTGGTATGCATCATTGTGAATGCAATACAGGCAAAGGAGCATAATTATGCAATTTAGAGATTTAAGAAGATGTTGTTGCACAAACAAAGTTTTAAAGCTCTGAAAGCTCATACGCCGCCTACTCACCCCCCAAATTTTTGGGGGATGGCTCCCATTTACCCGTGAGACTCTTTCTCGCAGTAGGGAGTCTCGCGAGACGAGAATGCCCTTCGCCCAAGCATAGATTGAACCCACTGCGCATGCGCGGAACGGAGTGTACATGCGCATCACCTCTGGTACATTATACAGAGAACCCCAAGGGTGAGAGACCTGGGGCTTTCACCAAACAACATCCCTAGCCCTTCGCCATAGATTAAAATGGTTCGACTGTGCATGCACAGAACGGAGTGTGCATGTGCATTACGTCTGGTACATTATACAGAGAACCCCAAGGGTGAGAGACCTGGGGCTTTCACCAAACGACTTCCGTTGGGCCTGGCATTCGCAAGCGAGAGTTAGCGAGAGTACACGAGAGTTCGCGAGAGTTGGGCTTCTGCGAAGAACCCCAAGGGTGAGAGACCTTAGTGTGTACTCCAGGGATTCTTCCATTCGCCATGGAATAGACTATGGGTCTGTTTTTCGGCCACCAATTATCGTAAAATTTTCAACCCAAACCCCTTATATGCATATATTTTCCGAAAGAGCATGATTAAACTATCATTTTAAGACATAGCACTGCTATGTTTTAGAAAAATGAATCTCGAACATTCCCTTCCAGGCTTGCTTCATTTTTCCTAGAAAACCCCTTAAAATGTCGAAAAATGGTCAAATTCGGCTCAATTTCCAGAAAAATCTGTAAGAGCGATTTCAATTAAACTTCTTACTCACCTTCCCTGGTCCGGTCTCAACTTAAAAAGGCAAAAAAAAGTGGGTGTCAACCTGCCAGTTTTTTGTGAGATTTTCTTCCCGTAAATAAGTCATGATTTTTAGGCACACCCAAGGGGCATAACTGAGGCAGGACAAAATTTACTACATGATCCCGATCAGCGTGTAGACGAAGCCAGCCATCGATTTGTACGTGCTCGTTTACAGCGCTGATAATACTGAATAGGATGGTATTATAGATGTAAGCTACTAGTATTAAGAAGACAAGGAGAATTATGATGTGGCAGAACACTGGCAGTCTATCGTATTATGAAATTAGACAGGGGCCATTACTACGAAACCGTGGAGGGCCACCTTAAGGGGCAGCGTGTTTTTTGCGAAATTAATTATTTACATTTATCGTAATCTGGGAGTGTTTGCGAGTATGTAGGTATACAACACTTGCCAGTTATACATATTATTGTGGGAAATCCGACCGATAACTTTCCCCCTACCCCATCTTTGTTTTGATCACTTTTGCCAATTCTAACAGGATTTTCGAGAACAAAACTCAAAATTAACCTATTGGTTCTTAATAGTGGGCATCCATTCAACAATATAAAGGCCGTGGTTGCTTTTCCGCCTTCCAATCATGCCAGGAACGCGGGGAAAATGCAAATAAGAGATGTAACCAAGTCAAATTATTGGTAAATTTGTACTAAATTTTCGCCTAGAAACACGGAAAATGCTTCAGAAACTTGAGAAATAATTCATAAAACCTCAATAATATTCCGTGAGTGACATATATCGACGCCATTGGCCCAATATCCGGCGTTGCTTCCATCGCCGGCGTCGACTTCAAGATCGCTACAACTTTCGACTGACGAACCTAGCGCATCTCTCCAACTACGTCAACGCCATCTTTCACGACCAATCCTGTGCATTCAAGGTTAATCTGTCGTTTGGCTACTTGTTATGACACAAGGCAACGGACCAACTGCAATACTATTACCCGAGTGCCAATACTCACGTATACGCCAAGCCGTTCACGGTAACCGATCGAACCTCACTGGAAATGGTTCTGACCCAGGTCGAGTTAGTGGATCCCTTGGACTGGGCCCAACGATGGACCGTGGAGATGGCAACGAACGTCACCTGTTTCGTCACCAAATTGACAGATCACCCCATTGGCACATTCATCGACTTACCGGCTTGGTTGAAACAGCGAGAAGGCATGCATCCCTTAGTGGGCGGCGCCAATTGACCGTATATCGACCGGAAATGTTTATTCCGATGTCTGGCGATTCATTTGGATCAGGTACCCGCCAGAAAGTGTGACCGTGC
This sequence comes from Hanleya hanleyi, assembly GCA_036873755.1. Classification (NCBI taxonomy): domain Eukaryota; kingdom Metazoa; phylum Mollusca; class Polyplacophora; order Lepidopleurida; family Hanleyidae; genus Hanleya; species Hanleya hanleyi. The sequence continues at coordinate 19,307 of JAVTVY010002300.1, forward strand.
CGCCAACGAATACTACAAGGCCTATTTGAAAGACCAAGAGATTGAATCTCACCATTTCCGTGGCGTGCCGTTGAGTAAACTAGACGTGGTCGAAACGTTGTTCGAGGTCAATATTTTCGTCTACAACCTCACCCGTGAATCCGACGACCAATTCATCGCCCACCTAGTCCATCGGTCACCCGAGCGTTATACCACGACCCTGAATCTCAACTTGTACCAGGACGGGACCGTGGGGCATTTCTCGTACATCATGGACCTGCACAAGTACGCCCAGTTCTACAGTTGTGCCAAATGCCATCGGGTGTTCAAAGAATCGTCCAAATTACATAGGCACGAGAAGACATGTAACGGCGCCGTCAAACGGAAGTGTCCTGGCGGCGTCTTCCACAAAACTCCGACCATCTTTAAAGAGCTCGCCGACGAAGGCATCGACATTCCCATCGAACAGCGCTATTTCCCGTTCCGCGGCTGTTACGATTTTGAATCCATTCTTGAACCCATGGAAGCGACCTCGGCGAAAACGCAATGGACACGGCGCCACATTCCGCTCAGTGTGAGTATCCATACCAATGTGCCCGGGTACGACACCCCACTGTGTTTGGTCTCCATGGGTGATCCCCATGAACTGATTGCCCGGATGATGGACTATTGCCAGTTTCGAGCACCTAGTTTCCACCTTCCAGTATGCCTTAGACGAGCTAGACTCTCGTATTACTACCCTTCCCCATGACATCGATGATATGGAGACTACCGGGGACACCGAGAACATCGAGGATACGGAGATTACGGAAGACACCGAGGACGAGGACACTCCATCACCCGTCAAACCACCCAAGCCCTATGCTCAGAAACTGAAGTTGCGCTTCCTGGAGTACTGCAGTCAGTTGCTCGTCTTCGGGTTCAATTCGGGGCGTTACGACCTCAGTGTGGAACCGCCACAGCATGAAGACGTTCCGAGATTTCCTCATATGGTACAACAACTTGGACGTCGTACCCTTCCTTGAGGCGACAGAGAAGATGTTCCGGTTATAGCAGAGCATGGGCGTGGACATGTTCAAGGACTGTGTAAGCATTCCCGGACCCACCTTGCGGTACCTCTTCCACGATCTGCCCACATTCTTTTCGCTCATTGAACAGAAAGACGCCGACATGTACACGTGCCTGAAACAGAATATCGGGGGTGGGCCGAGTATTGTGTTTCAACGCTACCATGAGCAAGGTGTCATCCATATTCGAGGAGGGAAACTCTGTGATAAGATCATTGGGTTTGATGCCAATGCCCTCTATCTGTCGTGCCTCGCTAAGCCAATGCCAGCAGGTCATTACATCCGGTGACTGTCCCAAGACGATCATTTCAAGGCGCAACGCTCCACCAAACATCTAGGGGAACACTGGCTCGATTGGGAAGCCTATCGACGGGGAATTTCTATACGACATCAAGCCAATGCCACCGAGAAGCGGATCGGTGATCGTCGACTCCCTGTCGATGGATTTGCTTTCATCGACAACAGACTGACTGTGTTCCAGTTCCATGGATGCTACTGGCACGAGTGTGCATATGCCAGGGGTCGCTACAACGATCGGCGAGGACTCCGCCCTCAAGCCATGCGGGAAGAGACACAGAAAAACTGAGATTACATCAAGGGGCTGGGCTACGATTACGTTGAGCTGTGGGAGTGCGAGTTCAAACACATGCAACAGACCCAACCCGAACTGCGGGACTTCTTGCGGACCTACGACCGACCTTTGGATTGCCACTGGACTCGCACCACAGCCCAACTTCTTGACGCTGTCCGCACCGAGCAACTCTTTGGCTTTGTGGAATGTGATATCTACGTTCCCGAGCACCTGAAACCGAGGTTCGTTGAATGCCCTCCTTTATTTAAGAACACAGAGGTCAGTGGCGACGACATCGGCGACCACATGCGGGCCTACGCTGAAGAGCGCCACTTCCTGACACAGCCCGACGCATGCTCACTGGGAGTATGCATGGCGAGAAAATCCTCCTCGGCACCCCTCTCCTACGGTGGTATATGAGTCACGGTCTGGAAGTTGCCGGGGTGTATCAAGCCATGGAATATACACCCGAGGCCTGTTTTCAAGGTTTTGCCGACATGGTGACCACTGCTCGGCGAGGAGGGGATGTGGACGCAAGTAAAGCCATTTTCGGCGAGACATATAAAACCATCGGCAACGCATCATACGGGAAAACAGTCACCAATTCAACCAAGATCGCCACGTGACCGTGCACATTTGCAATACCAAACAAGCCCGTGAACGGATCAACTCGCCTCTATTCTGCCTCATGGATGCCATTGATGACGACACCTACGAAGTCACATGCGAGAAAAGAACCATCACCTACAACTTACCTCTACAGATCGGATGTATGGTGTATCAATATGCCAAGTTACGCATGTTAGAGTTCCTGTTTGACTTTATGCAGGTGTATTTCGACCAGATCGATTGGCAATTGATGGAGATGGACACAGATTCCGCCTACATGGTTGCCTCCAATGCCGGCTGGGAGAGTTTGGTGAAGCCGGAGCTAAGGGATCAGTACAAAGCTGAACGCGATCAATGGCTGCCTTAACGCGACCACTACCAGCACGACAAGCAGACCCCCGGTCTGTTTAAGCTAGAGTGGAATGGTGAAGCCATGATCGCCCTGTGTTCAAAAACCTACTTTTGTTACGGCGGTGACAACAAGTTCAGTTGCAAGGATTCGACGCGATCCCAACATCAACAAGGCCCTATACCTGAACGTCTTCCAGAGCAAAGCGAGTGCCACTGGGACCAACAAGGGATTTCGCGTCGTCGAGAACCAGATGCGATCTTACATCCAGCAGCGAGACGCCTTCGCCTACTTTTACCCTAAACCGAAAGTCCAGGCCGATGGTGTGAGCACCACGTATTTGGACATTTGAGAGGTTAGAGTCAACCCGGACAGTGTGAATGTATAAAACGAACCCGTGTGTAACATTGTGAACAATTTCGATTGGACTTGCGTTGACACTTGTACATACTATACGCATTCTTGTTGGCTACATCCTATACGCATTCTTGTTGAACACTACGCATTCTGGTTGGTTCATTGTTGTAGTTAATAAAAACACTCAAAATCCACTTGGGTTTTCATTCTTTTTTATTGAACGTGAGAACAACAATTACACCCGGAACGGGACTTAAACATTAAAATGGTCTTGGATAAAGTGGTACACCACGACATGACGATCTTTCCAGACAGAAAATGGTTGCATACGGTTGTAAAATAGTTTGTCTGGAGAGACCGATCTCCTATACATTAACCTGGGGCCAAAGACCGGTATAGACAAACGCTGCACCTGTCTCCCAAGAAGCAATAACCATATCCGGTACTATCGTGATGGCGGTATCAGTTTATGTGTATTTTCCGGATGTTGGCACCCAATTCAGTTTATGTGTACTTGCGCTCCAACGAAAGTTCTCACTGGGTCATTTTCAAGGGGTTGCATGGTTGATGGCGAAAACTGGATCACTGATGGGATTGTACTAGGCACTGCGGTACGCGAAAAGTTCAGGTTAAAAAAGGTCCGGACGTGCCGCCATCTTGAACAAGAAGGCAGACGCCGCCATCTTGGATATGCCCCATAATGCACCGGGTCAAAATACTCGCTTCTGATTGGTTGAGGGCAGCGCGCCACACAACCGGAAGTGAGCGCGCCACAAATAAGAGGCAATTTAGCCTTTTCCTACTAGTGACCATCCACTTTTATAAACATTTTGATATAGAAAGACTAGTAGTTTAACCTACCCGATACTTCTCTGTCAAGCAATATCTTCCACCACAAGTCATTACCAAGCGATATTCTGTTAACTTAACAGTATACTAGGAAATAATTCACACATGATTGGAACAGTTCATACAATGCTTCTACATCATCATGGTCTGCTACTTTGAGATATCGTGCGATGTTCTATCTATTTATTATCGATTTTCGCTTCATAACACCACAGCAGGATTATAATTCTGACATTTTCCATAATATCAATTATTCCCAGATGCACTCTTAAAAGGCTAATGCTATATTTAACATCTAGAGTGTTGGGGGAGGGAAAGCACTTCGAAAGTGTTGTATTCACCACTTTTAAGTGAATATTATACAACAGCTTAAAATGTTGCATCTCACACTTTCTTATAAATACATTTTCTAAATCCTTTCCCTCCTCCAACACTCTGGATGTTAAATCTAACATTAGTGTTTCAAGGATGTCCGCTGGTGGTAAATCAAAGTAATTAACTTTTTGAAGAATGTGTCTTGTTGCATTCATAATTGTGTAATATGAGGAAAAACAAAGAAAAAAATATAGGTTGGTATGCATTTTTTAGCTGTAGGCAATGTTAAGTGGACTGACCCATGCTCAATTTGATAACCCAGAAAACATAGGGAATAACCTTAGTTTTGAAGCATATTCATGAAAAATTCATATAAATAGTATTTAACTTTTTCTTATATTCTAACTGTTTGCAGATAATCACAATGTCTATCAAAATTTATCAAATTGGATGGATGTTGGTGTGCAAAATTCTCGGCTAGAAGGCTCTTGAAGGAAATCCCTATCTCTTAACCTTGGAAAGGGAGATAACCCAATAAGAAAAACAGGCAAAATGGTTGCCAAAGCCAAAAACCACCAGCGGACATCCTTAAGAGTTCGACCTATTCCGTTCACAATTTGAACACTTTAACCTATTCGCTAAGTCAAGGTAAATGACGGAACGTTAGCGTAACATTTAACTTGAAATGTGAAGATGGATTGACTTGGCGATGCATCAGTATATATATTCAGGCCTGTAGTATTACCACCCAATAACCAAGGTGTAGAACCAACAAAAATGACATTGTTTCAAAACAAACTCTGTTACTAATTAGGCATCCCTAGGGATGCTTTAAGGGATGCCTTATGTGTTTATCATTTTCTTCTTTCTTTCGCTTCTGCTTACGCTTCCGCTCACTTCTATTTTCCGGCTGATAACTTTTGAATGCCTTTGTCAATCAACTTCAAATTTGTGGTGCAGATTAGTCCTGCCTAGGGGAAGACACCTATTGTTTTTCAGCGCTGTCCGAAACTGGGAACTGGGTTTTTATCTACAAATCTCAATATATGCAAATTTCCCCTTCACTTTTGTTTTCCGTCGGATAACTTTTGAATGCCTTTGTCAATCAACTTCAAATTTGTGGTGTACATTGGTCCTGCCTAGGGGAAGACATCAATTTTTTTTCAGCTCTGTCCGAAACTGGGAAGTGGGGTTTGTCTACAAATCTCGTTATATGCAAATTTTCGTTTCGTTTAATGTTTTCTGTCGGATAGCTTCCGAATGCCTTCCTCAATCAACTTCTAAGTTGCTGTGCATATTGTTCCTGTCTAGGGGAAGAACCTATTGTGTTTAAGCTCTGTCCTAGACTGAATACATGTGTTTTATCTACTTTTTCTGTTATATGCAAATTTTCCATCTGGACCATAATGGTGAAGTGGCTGTCTCTGATTGGGTAACAATTTCACATTCTCATTTGCATAGATAGCACATCAGTGATTGATTGGTTCACAGTTGTGACTGTCAAAATTGTCTGAAGTCATTTGCATCTAAATTACATTAAGTTCCTGGTGTACAGCCATGCCATTCAATTGTGTACAGTATGGGGGTTTAAAGCCCTGGAACATGTACATGTATATACATTTCTTCTACAAATGAATTAAATCTCATTGCCGAATCTAGGTGTTAGGTACAGGTAACAAGACCATGTGATAGTTTTTTTTTGTGCTGATCCACCTACATGTGTTGACACCTGGGAGCAACGTTAAAATTTAATCTCCGGACAATAATTCCCTGAAAAATTGAACAGATTTTATCGAGCACATAGCTTTAACCGCGGAAAGCTTAATATAGGGATTTAAATGATATCCGTGGACAACCGTGTCCTTGTTCGTGTCCCTGTCCTTGTTCAAGAAAGTTGTTTTGGACTTGGAAAATTGTTCCTGTCCACAGCTTCTCGGCCCCACGTTATGTCTCCCTAACTAAGCCCCGCCCGCACCCACCCTCCCCCCAATTCTCATAAATTCCGGGAGATTATATGATGCTACACTTATTCAACCTAGGCACTACCTTCGGGAAGATGTCCCCACCCCTGGGGCACCAAATGTTACACAGCTTCTCAGCCTCATGTGATACTAACCTAAGGTATGAGATGCAATGTACATTGTTTATGCACACACAAGCATGTCGAATCACCTACAATTTATTCCTTTATAGTAATTACCAATAGGTTGATGACATTATTTCAGACGTACAATATGAAATAACCAGCGGGTTACTTCTGAATTTCATGTCGCCTTCAATGAAGGACACAATTTCCTTCAATTTTGCTATCAAATCATTCTATTCCACATCTATAATTTACCTTAAAGCTTCTGTATGAACCATATTTTATTTCAGAAGTATAATATGAGATACATGCAACTGGCGGGGGGAATCCCCGCAGTACTGAATCGCTGTCAGATTTGAATTTCGCGTCGCCTTGAATGAAGGACAACATTGCCTTCAATTTTGCTATCAAATAATTGTGTTGCACATCATATGATTTACCCTAAAGCTACTGCACGAACCATATTTTATTTCAGAAGTGTAATATGAAATAACTGGCTGGGGAATCCTCGCAGTACCGAACCCATTACTTTTGAATTTCGTGTCGTCTTCAATGGAGGACAACATTTTCATCGATTTTACTATCAAAATAACCGTATTTCACATCATGTGATTTACTCTAAATCTTTTACACAAACCATTTGTGTCCACACATGAAACTTGTCAGTGTGGTTGTTTCCTGTACAGGGAGCTTTTTTATAGCCTTCATGTCCGCACACCTACCACTACCCTCGAGGAGAGCATGTCCCCACCATCAGGGCACCGAGCCCCACCCTCTATCTCCCAAACTAGCTCTCGGCCGACCCTCATATATTGTGTTTGAGCATATATATCTTGCAGAAAGTTGAAATTTATGTGTAGTCTGCAATATTGGTATAATTCTGCCACCCCTCAATGAATTGCAACCCCAAAACGTCTCGATTTATCTGGCACAGACCCATCTAAGTGGGCAGGCCCGTCATGTAAGACAACTTCAATCGGCAACACTTTGCGTGCAATATACTTGGCCCTTTTCACTCCTTGGTTGAATGGTTCCCCACATGTAGTCACCTATTGTTTCTGTCTTACATGACGGATTTGCCACAAGTGGGTCCCTTGCCTATAGATCTTGTTTGGAATTGTTTTTCGTGCCAATCCGCACCTAGGTGGCGCCACCTGGGAGCCAAGTTAAAATTTCATTGCAGACAAATAACTTTTGAAAACCTAAAGGATTCTTTCCAAATTTGGTGTGTGAGTACCTTGCCTCAAGATCTGGGTTGAGATTGTTTTTCGTGTTGATTCATGAAAAGCTTACGCCAACTGAAAGCTAAGTTAAAAGTGTTTCCAGACAATAACTTTTAAAAACCTGGGCCGATTTATTTCAGATTTGGTGTGTAGGTACCTCGCCTCAATATCTCGCTTGGCATTGTTTTACATGCTGATCCACATTTAGGTGGCACCACCATTATGTTATTATGTTTCCGGGCAATAACTTGAATGGATTCTTTCTTAGTCACCTGAGGGTTTCGCTTGGATTTGCTTTGCTTGTCAATCTGCTCATAGGTGGCCCCACTTGTAGGCCAAGTTAACATTTTCTATTTCCAATGTCAAGGGATCAAGATCTCGGCTGGAATTAGTTTTTTATCCCTATTTGCCTATACATGGCGCCACCTGTGGGCCGAGGTGAAATTGAATTTCCAGACAGTAACTGTTGGACTTGAACGGATTCTTTCAAATTTGGTATGTGGGTACCTTCCGTCGAGATATCTTTTGGGGTCATGTTAATGTCGTTTTTCCTAAGTTTTATGTCTTTACTCTCTTCACAAATAATGAAATGTTTCCTTTACTAAGATGCAAAAGGGATGTCTCCTCGATCGTATTCGATCGACTGTATCTAGCTAATTACATTTCTCCAAGACTTGCTTGCTATTAACACGATAAATTTCACAGAAAATATACTCAGTTTAAGAACAGCGTTCGATAAAGTTGGTTGATCAGTTTTATACCCCAGACTGGGATTACTATCATCTGTCAGTATACCGGCGAAGTGAGATATGGATGCATTACACTTTGGCTATTAGCTGTGTGTTTCTGGTACAATGAAGAATACACTTGTCACTCTGTGTTTTAACCCCCTTTCTACTCTTCTAAGTCAACTGCGAACAAACAGGCCTATTTTGGTCATTGAAAATGGCAAGGCCAACATCAATATTTAGATCAGTTTAGCCTTCAGTCGTTTTGCAGTTGATTTTTTTTAGTCTTTCTTCACATTTTAGGTTCTAACAATTATTCCAACTTTACAGACAACTCTGGCATAGGTAGAATTAATTTAACCAACATTTTGACTATCTTGCATTGACATTTGCCCGTGCATTTGTCTATGTTAAACTCTTGTCATGACATGACTGAAACATGACGAGGTTACCTATCATCGCCGACGGCTATTGTATTCAGCTGGATTTTACCATGCAATAGTAACAGTCGTGTCCGGGAACTGTTGTTTCCACCCGTCTCTCTGACATTTTATACATTTAAAAGATTTATCAAAATTCTTGGCACTTCACCGAATGAACCTGTAATACAGCTATATTGCACATGTTAAACCATTTAACTTGTTAGTTTTCAGTCCAATATTTCAAAATTCCAGTTCAAATTTTGTCCAAATATTCACATCCTTTTTACGCAACAGTCACATTTAAAATCATTCAAACCATATTTCTGCAAATTTTTCGAACAGCATTTTTAGATTTACAAGCATAAAAACATCTTTATGTCAACTGGGGCTAAATATTGTGGCATGGATATGTTATTTATCCCAGGAATTGAAAATCTAGCTAGTGAAATTTCTAGAATATTAGCAGAATTTCTCTTCACAGATGCCTGAAGTTAATTTTTGCTGTCATAATAATTAGAAGAAATAGGGTATATTACAATTATGAAATTAGCATTTCAGATAGTCCATACATGTAGGGCCTACATTTATAATTTCAAGTCGTACCACACTTCTGCTCTGGGGAGATACTTGTCCCTCAAGCTGTTGACCTGGTGAGAGTCCAATGATGATTAAAGTCACTATTCGATATTCTTTCGGTGATCATTTTCTGTGAAGACACCGAAGATATTCCATTGTTCCACAATCTCTGAAGGTTGAGTGCTTCGAACACATCATGCATTATACGTCCATGTTGATAGCGTTTATCTATATTGTTAGCGTAATCTTCCTGTCCTTTGCATAATGACATCTGCATTTCTGACAACTGTAATGGTGGAAAGTTCATCCGCGTCACATGGGTTGAGTTTCGCACATTTGCAACACGACACATTATCACTATCAATACCAAGTGGGAAAAATTCATCTATTTTATCACCAATAGTGTCTCTGGAATCCCAATGTTTTTGTATCATAGTATAATGACTTACTGTTCACAACAATTCAAAATCTTGGACATAAGAAATCTTATATATTCACCTTTGACCTCACTCCAACCTGAAAAGGAACAATTAAATGATTAGTGAAACAAATGTATAGAGAAATAAGTTGCTTAACAGCTTTCCATCATGTTCAGTAGTTAAAGGTCGTGCTCCGGCATCGTGGCATGCAATTGTCAATCTTTATCTCAAATAGATGTCAATGTGGTGATAATTATCAGTCGACAATCAATCTTACTCACCTCAAACTGGGAACAAAACGTTAAGTTCTCTAAATCTAGAAATTTAGTGTCACAAAGGTTGTGTCGTCATCAGGGTGATCTACATTCATTTTTACAAGTTGAGCACTATGTTTAAGCCGCCATGATCTGGCTAGCAGCTTGGTACGGTATATAGGTCAAACAATCTCTAAAATGGAAAATTAATAGCTGGACCGCTAGATACTTGTTATCGGCTGTGACCTCCATTCTGTTCAATTCCATCACTTCATCTTAACCCTACCTGGCCTGGGGGGGGGGCATTATGGCCCCTCTTCCAAACTTTCTGCGCTATCTCCGGAACGACGAAAAATAAAGTGCTGAAACTCCGGGACTTTATAGTTTATCATATTGGGATCATTTTGAGCCCATCTGCATAACGCAGTGAGCAGAGGATCATGGGAAAATTCAAGATGGCGGCCACGCGGGGCACCAGAAAAGTGATGGTTTTGTCACATTTCTTCAAAATTTCTGCTTTTCCGCTTGAAAAGTGGGCAAAAACTATTTTATTTCACATCACATTAATATTTTCTAATTTATCATGCAGTTTTTGCGGAGAAATTGCATAAATAAAAAATTCGAAAAATCGACCAAAAAAATGCTGTTTTTGAAAATGACGTCACTGTGACGTCATCACAGCGACCATCTTGAATATTTTTTTACATTTTCTGGTAGAGCTTGACCCAAGGGTATAGTGTGGTAAGTTTCCGCCCGCTAGCTAAAGGGATAAGAAAAATAATTAGGGGGGAGCCATTTCGACAGGTCCCAAAAATGCAAGTGAGTGAAAGGCAATTCCATGCAACATCTCCTGGCAGGGTACATGCATGCTAAATTTGAGAAGAATGCATCAGTGGACTATGATCTGTCACGATGGTGAAGTGATGATGTCTGATGAAGCAATCAAATCGCTTAATCGAGTGGAACACCGCGAGTGAATCTTTTTCCATTATGTCTTATCTCTTTCGCCTGGTAGCATTGACTTACCGGTATAAGATATAACTCTTTTCTCATCCTCTTGAATTTGCAACAGTACCTCCCCAAATGCTGAATGACGAGCACCTGTGTGGATAACGAATTCAGCTCCACGGTTGAAATCGTGGAAGGCTAATATTGAATCAGTGGCCAAGTCTGTTTATCCTGTTCAAAAGCTTCTTGACAATCTGGGCAACACCTGAATCTTTCTTCGTCAAATTGATCAAGAGGGAGATGATCTGTGATAACCCGTTTATAAAGTTGCTGGTCCAAGTAGTCACCTTAACTCTGCAACCGTACTGGGGGTTGGAAAATATTGTACTGCCTTGACCTTTTCAAGGTCAACATCTATGCCAGGATACGAAAATCAAGTGCCCCGGATATCTAAGCTGTCTATGGGCAAACCTGCACTTTGATGGCTTGCGGTTTAATCCGGGAGTTCTCAGTCAATCATAAACATCTAGGCAATGACCCAGTTGATCTTCAAACGTCTTCGAGAAAACAACTGTGCAATCCAAGGAAACAAGACATGACCTCCAGGTCACCCCTCGGAGCATTGCAGAGGCCATAGGGCACCCTGTTCCAGATACAAACCGTCATGTGTGACAAAGGCTGTGTTATCCTTTGATTCTTCTTCTACCTGAATCTGCCAGTACCCTGACTGTAGATCAAGTATGGAAAATGGGTCGATCCTATGTCTCCAAACCACAGCAGCGTTTCATCTATGAATGGCAAAAGACAAATGTAGACCTTTGTGTGTCTGTTAAGTGCTCTATAATCGACACAAAGGGCATTTTGCCCGTCTGGTATAACCACAAGTGGAACAGCACTGCTGAAATCTGAGTCGCTTGTGCTAATGATACCTACATCTAGCATCTCTTCAACTTGCTCACGAATGACCTTCCAGTCATATGCATTTTCCCTAGGAGAGTGACTGCGAATGACTGGCGTATTGGTGTTCAACTTGATAGACTGTTTGATACCCTTGGCAGTCCCAAGTTCAAAAGGGTTGGTAGCAAAGATATCTTTGTTTCTGTTCAATAGGTTACACAGGCGCTGTCTTTGATCCTCAGTCAAGGTCGAATGAGAAAGGTCAATTTCATTGGAAATACGAGGATAGCCTATTGCAGTCACAGCAGCTCTGAACTCGAACCCCTTTGGTTCTCTGCCAGTACCATTGAGTCCCAGTTTATCTAGAACATATGTCCTCTGTATCATGCCTGTCACATTGGAAAGTAAAATTTTATGGGGAAAATTACAGCTTCACTGTAGGCTGGAGCATTCAATTTTTGGAGCTGCACACACGAAAGATCCAGAATGTAAGGTCATCTTATTTCATTGGAAATCAAATGACTGCTCCATTGTCCCTCAAGAAGTTGCCGCCGGAGACAATCTTATGGGTTAATCCTTCAATACCCGGGAAGGATTGAGTGAATATTATTTAGCGTTGCTATCAACTATGTTTCAGTCATATCACGACGTTTGGGTCCTATTTCTTTTCACACATGGAAACCCCATGGGTGAGGACGTATTCCTTTTCGAATCCGAGAACCCCAAGTGTGCCCCTGTTAGTCGCCTCTTACAACTGCCTGAAGGGGTGAGGCCCATTCTTACAACGACCTGGGGTGTGGGTGTGCACGACGAAATCCCAGGTCAATCCGATAGCCCCACGGTGCTGCCCGGAAACGAATTTCGGATTTTGTCACCTCTAAGGTGGCGTCGCCTCTAGAAACAAGTGGACGAAACGCAATCTCAAGCGACAGGTCATGGCATGGTAGATGCATACCAAATTTGTGGAAAATTTTTAATGACCGGTTCTCAAGTTGAAACCAATTTCGGATTATGGCCTACAGGTGGTTTAACCCGTATGCGGAACACCTTCACTCCCGGGAATCCCCACGGGTGCCCCACTTAGTTGTCTCTTACAACAAGCTGTCTGAGGTGCTGAGGCCTATTCCTATCAAAACCTGGAACGAGTGGGGGGAATACTGGATAATGCAAGTTGCCAAAAAACAATTCAATACAATATCAAACACTGTCCAAGTTTGATGTCAATCGGGCAAAATATTTTCGAGTTATTGTAGTGACAAGCCTATTTAGCATGCCTGAATATGGTTTAAGGCCATGTTGGCCTTGGATTATACAGGTTGCTAAAAAACAATCCCAGACATCTTTTTACTGATACCAAGTCACTGGAGTTTTGGTGTCAATCAGACAAATAGTTTTTTAGCTATTGCAGTCACAAACTGATGTAGCATGGCTGAGCGAGGGTTAAGGTCATGGCAGCCATATTGGATTACGCAGGTTTGCAAAACTCAATGTCAGCCATCCTCTCACTCATACGAAGCCACTGTTCAAGTTTGATGTCAATCGGACGAATAGTTATTGAGTTATTGCAGTCACAAGGTAAGTGCGACATAATGACAGACCATCGAATGACGAAATGATGGATGGAGCAAAATCCTTGAGTCCCCTCCGGTGTCCGGCGGGGACAAAAAGTGAAATATATGACAGACAGGCTAACTGAAGCAATATTCTCAACTCTGTTAACCTCAACTCCTTTACTTTCAATGCAGTTAAGGGAGTTGAAATT